>CAUYNB010029492.1:0-16111 GCA_963574225.1 Lagothrix lagotricha | reverse complement strand
TGTATGGAGCTGAGCCACAGGGTGACGGATGGTGAGGGTCTCCAGGAGGCTGTATGGAGCTGAGCCACAGGGTGACGGATGGTGAGGGTCTCCAGGAGGTTGTATGGAGCTGAGCCACAGGGTGACGGATGGTGAGGGTCTCCAGGAGGCTGTATGGAGCTGAGCCACAGGGTGACGGATGGTGAGGGTCTCCAGGAGGCTGTGCGGAGAAGGATATTCTAAGCAAAGGAACAGCATTACAGAACATGTTATAACACCAACATCAACGCACATTTCACAGTGAGTAGTTCAGCTTGGTATATAGTTCAGCTGCAGGTCTAAGCCTGTGGGAGTAGCTACAAATGAAACTTGTTTTAGGAGTCCTGTTGAATTCATTATAAGGGGGTTAAATTTTATTTGCTGGAAAACGGGTAATTACCCAAGTGCAGGCTTGGTTTTTAGCCTAGAGAGCAGTACCAAAAGCGCACTTGGGAGGTGACGGTGACGGTGACAGCTGGGAGAAGAGCTGCTGCAGGTGATGAGAACAGATAGGGCAGTGACCAGCAGGCCGATGGGGGTGAGGCCCTGGGGAAGAAGTCAGCCGCTAAAAAGGGAGGGCCTGGGACGCACCACAAGCCCTGTCCACATCATCATCCACATAAAGAAGCCCACCAGGAGAAGTGGCTTCACATTCTGTTCAAAGACATCAACGTTGGGATTCTTAGGCTATATCCAGGTGAGCAAAGGAGGAAGGGTGAAAGGAGAAAGGCAGCTTTCAGGGTCACCAGCAGATGAGCTGTTCCAACTTATTCATGAAGAGAAAACGACACTTTTAAAGACGGAAGATGGTGGCCGGGTGCAGTGGCAGTTCATGCCTGTAATCCCAGCACTGTGGAAGTCTGAGCCAGGCAGACTGCGTGAGGCCAGGAGTTTGAGACCAGCCTGGCCAGCATGACAAAACCTCCTCTCTACTACAAATACAAAAACTATCCAGGCATGGTTGTGCAAGTCTGTAGTCCCAGCTACTCAGGAGGCTGAGGTGGGAAAATTGTTTGAACCTGCGAGAGGGAGGCTTCAGTGAGCCAAGATCGCAGCACTGCACTTCAGCCTGGGCCACAGAGCAAGAGTCTCTGTCTCCAAAAAAAAAAAAAAAAAAAGGAAGAATCCAAATCCTATACTACGAAATGAACTCTGGATGTGAGCCCTGAGCAGAGCATGGAGCCATAGCTCCGAAGCCCAGGAAAGGAGGGACTGCTCCCTTCCCTGCAAGGCTCTGGAAGAGCCTGCAAATGAATCTCTGTGTTTCTAAACATTGGAAGGAGAAGACAAGGGCAGGTGACTTTCTATTAGGTTCAAATTTGGGCTCTACCGCAGAGATGACTGCAGATGAAGGTGAAAGTCAGGATCTGAACTCACAGAGCTCCTTCCCTGTGCCAAGCATCGCACACATCTTGTTACCACTTTCAGTTTTCACAGCTGATGCAGGCATTTCTGCCCCAAAATACAGACAAGGAAACCGAGGCCCAGACACTGGGGCCGGTCTGCAGAGCCCATATGGCATCGCCTCTTCCTTCTCTCCCTCAGCGCTACCTCTGGGAGAAGTGGCCATTTAGATCCTTCTCCAGATAGTCATTCTGTAGAGAATCTCCACTCTGGGGGCTGCGGCAAGTACTGGCTTTCCACTCTGTATTGTAAGCTGGAAAGGGAGTTTAAAGAATGAACAAGCTCTAATTCCCTTGCTCCTAGAGTTCTAGTGCTTAGTTGGTGGGTAGGGAAACGTTCCCTTGTCTTCCTCAAGCCTGAAAAGTAGCAAGAAGTAAGCAGCATAAAGGTTCCAGCCACGCATAAAGGTTCCAGCCATGCGTAAAGGTTCCAGCCACGCATAAAGGTTCCAGCCACGCATAAAGGTTCCAGCCACGCATTAAGGTTCCAGCCACGCGTAAAGGTTCCAGCCACGCATTAAGGTTCCAGCCACGCGTAAAGGTTCCAGCCACGCATTAAGGTTCCAGCCACGCATAAAGGTTCCAGCCACGCGTAAAGGTTCCAGCCACGCATAAAGGTTCCAGCCACGCATAAAGGTTCCAGCCACGCGTAAAGGTTCCAGCCACGCGTAAAGGTTCCAGCCACGCGTAAAGGTTCCAGCCATGCGTAAAGGTTCCAGCCACGCATTAAGGTTCCAGCCACGCATTAAGACGCTGCCATGAGAACAGGGTGCCACGGGGGGCCCTGGATTCATGTGGGTGCTCAGTGCTGAAGGGGAAGCTAGGCCCTGCTGTCCTGGGGATGGGAGGGAGGCCCTGGGCGACGGCAGGTGGAAGAGAGGACCCCGTGGGGCACAGGTGCTGAGCTGCCCACCAAGTGAGTTGGGGCTCGTAAATACCATGCCCCTCTATGTGCAGGCTTCTCACAGGTGCCCTGGCCAGCACCCCAGAAGAGACCACAGGGTCTCCTCTCACAGGGCCTCCTCTCACTAACGGACATGGCTTTCAGATCAGCGCTCCTGAGTCCCAGAGCAGGCATTTGAGGAGTCCAGACCAGCCCCAGAGCCAAGGCCAAGGCTTCCTGGAGGGCGGCCATTGTCAGAGCCAAACCTTGCTGTTGTTGCAGACTTGTTCTGTTTGGTTTAGTTCCGCTCCCAGCCCAGGCCTCCATGGTGGCCCAGAGCTGTCCCTGGCTCGCAAGTTCACGGGGAGTGACTCAGGGACAGGGCAGGGAGCAGGGTCTGAGGGAGTCTGGCCTCTGTGGTAGCTTCCCCCACATCAATCCTGCATCTGGGGAGATGGGATCCTGGGTAGGACACCGTAATTCTCCCTAGGAAGGACATCATAATTCTCCCTGGGTAGGACATTATAGTGATTCTTCCTGGGTAGGATACCATAATTCTCCCTGGGTTGGAAATGGTAATTCTCCCTGGGCAGGACGCCATAATTCTCCCTGGGTAGGAAATGGTAATTCTCCCTGGGCAGGACGCCATAATTCTCCCTGGGTAGGAAATGGTAATTCTCCCTGGGTAGGACACCATAGTAATTCTCTCTGGGTTGAATACCATAATTCTCCCTGGGTAGGACACCTTAATTCTCCCTGGGTAGGACACTATAGTAATTCTCTCTGGGTAGAATACCGTAATTCTCCCTGGGTAGGGACACTATAGTAATTCTTCCTGGGTAGAATACTATAATTCTCCCTGGGTAGGAACACTATAGTAATTCTCTCCAGGTAGGACACTATAGTAATTCTCTCTGGGTATGGACACTATAATAATTCTTCCTGGGTAGGACACTATAGTAACTCTCTCTGGGTAGGACACTATAGTAATTCTTCCTGGGTAGAATACCTTAATTCTCCCTGGGTACGGACACTATAGTAATTCTTTGTGGCTAGGACACTATAGTAATTCTCCCTGGGTAGGACATGATAATTCTCCCTGGGTACAGACACTATAGTAATTCTCCCTGGGTAGGACATGATAATTCTCCCTGGGTACAGACACTATAGTAATTATCCCTGGGTACGGACACTATAGTAATTCTTTGTGGCTAGGACACTATAGTAATTCTTTGTGGCTAGGACACTATAGTAATTCTCCCTGGGTAGGACATGATAATTCTTCCTGGATAGGACACCATAATTCTCTCTGGGTAGGACACTGTAATTCTCCCTGGGTAGGACACCATAGTAATTCTCCCTGGGTAGAACACCTTAATTATCCCTGGGTAGGACACCGTAATTCTCCCTGGGTAGGGCACAGTAGTATTTCTCTCAGGGTAGAATACCATACTTGTCCCCTTGGTTCCTCTTTCCTTCATTCATGCGTTGATTCACTCACCCGCTCTGTGCAAGGCTTTGGGCTAGGAACTGCGGAACCACGGATGAACATTCACGTGGTTTATACTCCCAGGAACCCCCTCTCAGAGGAGCCTGTGGAGAACTGTGTGAGCCCTTCAGTGGCCTCACTGTGAGGACAGCCAGGCCCAGGCCTCTTGCAGGATGCAGAGGCAGGCAGAGGCCACACAGCTGGGAGCGAGCCACAGGCAAGCAGAGACATCGGTCAGCCCGGAGGATGGCAGCAAGGCTTCCAGGGAGAGCTCAGCGACCATGGAGGGGCTGTGGCCAGAGAGGGGCCTGCGTGGCAGTGGGGCCAGGCCTCGAGGAGCCGAGGAGCCACGTGGAGGAACTTGGGCCACCCATCGAGGAAGTGAAGAGCCCTGGGCGACACTAAAGCGCTGGCCTGGAGGCGTTCCCAGCCAGGGCTGGCCTGTTCTAGCACTGCCTGGAAGAGAAGGTGGATGGACAGACAGACAAGGAGAGGGCTTGGGTGTGACATCATCCATGGAAACTTTGGGAAGCAAAACCCAGCACAGGGGTGAGGACACAGTCTGCTGGCCTGGGGCTTTGGGTTGGTGATGTGGGTGATGAGTCTAATTATGGGACATCCAAGCAGTTATGCAGCGGTCAGTGGGGTGCAGGGGTGGCCCTGAAGTCACCCCACGCTGGCCACAGAGCCCCAGTGACCTACAGGAGGGTCAGGAGCCGGAGGCTGAGGAGGAACAGGGAAAGGTCAGGAAAGCACAGGCGGGCCCATCAGAGAGAAGAAAGGCCCAGCAAGCAGCGAGCTCAGGCGCCCTGGCCTCACCTCTTCCGTCCTCTTCTTTCCTCTTCCTGTGAAAGAGATGGGGAAGGAGCAGAGAGACTCCCTGCTGGCACCAGGAGGTGGGGCAGCGGAGGGGCTGGGAGTGAAGGCGCTGTGGGGCCTGACAACCCCTTTCCTGCCCAGACCCAAAGCCGAACCCTCGGACACCCACCTGTGCTCAGGTGCTGCCCCCACCTGAAGAGGGAGAAGGACCGCCAAGGCTTGAGAGGCCAGACAGAGCCTCCCTTTAGGGGTGTGAGCACTTCCTCCTGGGAATCCGCATGTTTCCAAGAATCAGCACTGACCAGAAGAACTAACCCCGAGCTCTGGAAAGCCAGGGAGAACAGTGGCCTCCCACCTGGACCCACCCGTGGCCAGCACCAGGGCTGTAACTTCCACAGGACCCAATGGCACTGCAGGAGATTGCCCAATTTCTGATTCTTCATTTCTTTTCCAAAATTCCCATTTATTTTATATAGTCTTGTGCGTGGTGTGTATGTGTGTGTATTTTTCTGTTCCAGCTCAAATAATTCCTCTAGAAACATGCCCAAAGCCTCTGGCCAAAAGGTTGAAAATTAAATAAAACAAGCTTGTCCAGCTCTCAGTCCACATTCCGCAGCACAACCCAAAGTCTGGAGTAAGTCGCTGTCTCCCAGCCCCGAGCCTGCGATGGAAGTGCCTGGGAAGCTTCTGGGAGAGACAGAGCCACCAAGGAGGAGGCTGGAGGCTGTTTCCTTCTGTCATGTTCACCCGCGACATGCCTGCGTCCATGTGCTCCCGGTCGCGCGCTCTCAACAAAACCTCCCCTGGCATCTTTCCTGGTGACTCCGACTGCTTCTGCCCCTCCCTGGGGACCAGTTTCTCTCTGGTTCACAGCGTCCTAGCCCACCCCAGTCTCCTAAATGTCTTGAAAGGGGACTGATGGTGCCTCAAGCCTTGGAGAGAACTCAGGGAAAGAACGCTCCTCCCTGAATTTTGACTTGGTACCCGGAAGCACAGGTTTCTGGGGAGAATCAGGTCACAGCCTGGTCGGTTGTTAAGAGGGTAGCTGGAATCAACGGTGTGGGGTGCTTTCTGAAACGTGTTTCTTATTTAGCCTTTCAGGTTGCCCGAGAGCAAAGAAAAGCGGTATCAGGATAGCACAGAGCAAAGAAGATAAGGAAGATCAAGAGCCCATCAGGTAGGAGTGCCAGTGGGGCTGAGAACCGTAGCAGGGCTGCCGTGTGGGGACGCGGCATTCCAGTGCAGCAAGTGCACAGCAATCAGAAAAAGAGACAGCGGGTCTTAGTGGGCATTCTTTGAGACTTCAACAAATGCAAGTTCCGATAACTTACACCCAAACCGAAGCACATATGCTGGTTGGCTGAAAAGTTACAGGGGCTGTCCAGCAACAAGCTGATGTCCGTCCATCTGAGGTTCCAAGTAACCCAAATCCCACCCCCCGGAAACAAGTCCCCTCTCCTCTTGGTGGGAAAAGCAGCTGAATTCTTGGGAATGGCAGATTGGTGAATGCTCCTGAAGGTACTAAACATGCCACCACAAGCGGATGTTTCACTGGTATTCTGGCTTGTAAAAAAGTTTAACCTTGTCTTGCTCTAAGGCAGAGCTTGGGGCCACAGCAGACACTGGGCTTGGGGCCTGTGACAACTACCGGCTGCCCAAGGAGGTGTTTGTCCCCATCCCACGCCAGCCATGCCTGGGCCTCAAAACCCCACAGAGTAAACAACCTCACTCCACATCTTCAGAAAAAATTTTATGTAAAACAAAATAAAAATAAAGCATAAAGTAATCAAATAAATTAAGATTTGTCAAAATAAATAGGAAATGCAAACTCTGGGGAAGGCAAACTTTTCTGTTAATAAGAACAATGCAGGCACACTCACCGCCTGGGACACACGGGGAGCGCTTAGGCCAGCCCTGCCTCCTACAGGCGCATCGCTGCCCTGCTGTGTGTCTTGGTCCCGCCGGGCATGAGCTCCAGGAACACACCTTCACCGTGTCCCTGTGCCAGCTCAACTCCAGGAGCCTTCACGAGATATCTCTGCAGCTCAAGATCTTCTCTAGCTGGAAGGGAATGTTAAGGCCTTCAGAAGACACAGCCAGACAAATAAAAGTTTTCTAGCTCTTGAGAAAAGCACGAAATAGCCTCTTTAAAAATAATCCCACCACATCTTACTGACTTTGCATTTTTTCCACCCGAAAAGCCACGGTTCTGTCCCAAAGCAGTGTCTTCTAAACCCACGCTTGTGTCTGTCCCAAAGCAGTGTCTTCTACACCCACGCTTGTGAGGCTGCAAGCGCCTGCATGCCCTAACTCCTCACTCCTCACATTCACTTTGCTCCAGAAAATTCCTTTCGTCCCCTGTGGCTCAGGCCTTCTGCGCAGGTGAAATAGTTCAGCCTGCCACTAGGTGGTGTCTTTTAGTGATTTTTCTTTCTTTTTTCTTTTCCTTTTGCCCAGCCAGGAGACCACGGTTGTTCTTTTTTCCTTCATGACTGGTTATTCCAACTTTGTTACAGCGTCCAACAGCCGATGGTGGCCAGACAATCACGTGTGTCCCGTCTGCTACCCTGCAGGTGTCCAGTCCCCGGGTGCGACGGCCAGGGCCACATCACCGGGAAGTATGCGTCTCACCGCAGCGCCTCTGGGTGCCCCTTGGCGGCCAAGAGGCAGAAGGATGGGTACCTGAATGGCTCCCAGTTCTCCTGGAAGTCGGTCAAGACGGAAGGCATGTCCTGCCCCACGCCAGGGTGCGACGGCTCGGGCCACGTCAGCGGCAGCTTCCTCACACACCGCAGGTGAGGTCGCGTCCGCGCCCCTGGCTGGGGTGGTGCTGCCGAGAGCCGACTGGCACGGCTGGTTATGACAGCAGCAGGTGTCAGCTTCTCCCATCACTGAGTGTAGAGAGAAAAGCCTGGAAACTATCAGACCAACCCAAGCAAATGCGAAGGTTTGGGGAGAGCGTTTACACATCTTAAACTTCCATTAAGGAGCACAGACTCCTTCAACCCCACCTACAGATTTCACAACAGTTTTCCACTTTTTAAATCAGAATCCACGGTAAGATATAGAGTTTCATTTCAGATACACACACATGAATATCTTTAGTTATTTAACTCACCTGAATTTCACATGCAGGCCTCTCTGGGGGAAAGAGGATGGCATTTGGCACGGTGGTCTCCTTGTGAACGCCTGCACCAAAGATGCATGAGAAAATTCCCAAAAGAGCCAGTCAACCTCATTCAGTTTTATTTGCTTCGTTTAAAAAGAAATCAGTGCAGTTACAATGTCTCAGAAGAGGCTGGTTCTGTGCAGTCGGGTGGTGCAGTCAGTCCCTCTGTGGGGAGGGAGGACCCGGGTCGGGACGGGTCTCCAAGGCTGACGGCACCCATTCCACTGGGCGTCCCTCGGCTTCCTTGAAGAGGTGGAGGGAAGGTTCACGCATCACGCGTGCCATGCGAAGGCCAAGCCCTTCGGGGAGTTTTACGACGGTTTCCTTTCCGCCGCCCTATATGCCGCTTTCTATGAAAACCACACGTGCGCCTCAAATCCATCTCAATCACAGAACGAACAAAGGTGTGTACGCAGATTACAGAGATAATGGCATGTTCAGAAATCAGTGACTCTGACCACTGAAAAATGTTAATCAAGATTTTTTTTTAATTATTAAAGAAATTCCTGCTCAGGTACAAAATTCAAACAATATAAACAATATAAATGGGTTTAAAGAGAAAAATTGGCTGGGCACAGTGGCTCACACCTATAATCCCAGCATTTTGGGAGGCCAAGGCAGCCTGGCCAACATGGTGAAACCCTGTCTGTACTAAAAATACAAAAGTTAGCCGGGCGTGCGCCTGTAATCCCAGCTACTCAGGAAACTGAGGCAGGAGAATCGCCTGAACCCGGGAGGTGGAGGCTGCAGGGAGTTGAGGTCGTGCCGCTGCACTCCAGCCGGGGGACAGAGCAAGACTCCCTGTCATTAAAAAAAGAGAGAGAGAGAGAACAAAAAATTGAGCGTCGTTTCCCCAACCTCATCTCTTAACTCCCTTCTCAAAGGCAGGCAGTTCCCGTCTTCTCTGGGACTGAATAGCACCCTATTTATACACACAGGTCTCAGTGTCTCCCAGAGCCCTGCATAAGGACAGGGCGTTGGCTGCTCACCAGGACCGCCCAGGGCTCAACAGGTGGGGCGTTCCCCATGGGGTGCACAGAGTCCCACAGTGTCACGGAGCCGCCTCACCCTCCCCAGTGAGCCTGCTCCTGCGCGTGCCGCCCCGCGTCCTGTCCAGGTTGGATTGTTACAAAGAACTCCACGTGGACTTCCTCCCACACACAGCTCCACATCGTTATGCAACCAGACCTTCAGGGTCTACTCCTGGAAACAAGAATGCTAGCTTTAAAATGTTGGCAGATCCTGGCAAAACGCCCTCCAAAAAAGTATCTACTTTCCCAAACCTTTCGCCGTTAATAAAATGTTTAAAAACATTAAAAACCATGCCCATATGGCCTATGAGGAAGGGCTCCTATGTTCTGCTAATCCGACACAAACAAAAGCAATTCCATCCTCTCGAGTGAGCGTTTTGCGCTCCAGCGGACGGACGGCACTGGTGCAGGGCTGCGTCTGCAGAGCCTGCTGCGTTAGCTTTCCTCCTCTCCCGCTGAGACTTTGCCCATTTGACTTAAGCAGCAAATACCAGGTGCCAGACGGGTGCCGCTCCCTCCCACTGCCCAGCCTCTGGGTGAATTGCATGTTAGGGTCAGGAGGACAGCCGCCACCAAGAGCTCTGTCCCGACGCTTGTTCCGTGGGGGAAGGCTGAGAGCTCACGAGCCACTGAGGTGGGAAGCAGGACCCAGCCCCACATTGCCCCTTCCCAAATGCCCAGCATGCATTTCTGCCTCTCGGACCTCACCCACACACCTCTGTCCACTCTCTTAGCAGGCTCACCTCAATTTCTGCCCTTCCCTGTTTCTTTTCTCCAAAGGGGAACCTCTTCCCCAGGGTCCATGGCAGAGAGTGGAGAGCATGTTCAAATGCATGCGCTGGCCTCAGCAAGCTGATAGAATATTGGGGTATAGGCTAATGGAATACTGGGGGCAGGCCGATGGAATTTTGGAGCAGGTTGATGGAATATTGGGGTACCAGCTGATGGAATCTTGGGGTACTACCTAGGGTGCAGGCTGATGGAACTTGGGGCACAGGCTGATGGAATCTTGGGGCACAGGCTAATGAAATATTGGGGTGCCAGCTGATGGAATCTTGGGGGTAGGTTGGAATTCTGGGGCACAGGCCAATGGAATCTCGGGGCACAGACCGATGGAATCTCAGGGTGCAGGCTGATGGAATCTCGGGGCGCAGGCCAATGGAATCTCGGGGTACAGGATGATGGAATCTCGGGGCACAGAATGATGGAATCTCAGGGCACCGGCTGACAGAATCCTGAGGCGCAGGCCGATGGAATCCTGGGGCGCAGGCCGATGGAATATTGGGGTGCTGACAGAATCCTGGGGCACAGGCCCATGGAATCTTGGGGTGCAGGCAGATGGAATCTTGGGGCACAGGCCACATTAGTGAGTAAAATTACAGCTTACAGGCTCACGTTACTCGGATAATTTGCAATGCCGGAAGCTCCTTTCTCTGGAAAGCTGCACGCCTCTCACTTCCCTCCCACCTGGTTGCCACCCACCCTTGCCCCAGAGCTCAGCAGTCTCCTCTTTCAGGATCCCAGGTCCCTGGAGGGCCCACAGAAGTCCAGGTATGATGGAAATAACTCCAGCCGCCTGTGCCCCACCCAGCCTACTGGGCCACAGCTTGCTGGGAGAGGCCCCCAGCTCCAGCCCGGGGCGTCAGTAGTCACGTGCGGGATGTGGGGGTGGAGACGTCGGTGTGCCAGGGCAGCTCCAGCTAGAGCCCTGCAGTGGGCTGGCAGAGCTACCCAGAAATGTTGACACTCCTCCATGTTACCGAAAGGCGCCATCAGAACTCTGAACTGCTGGCTTTGGTGACCTCCGAGCAGAAAAGGGGACCTCCCTGTATGTCACAAGGGCGTGTTTTCCCAGTAACCAGCACCCCTGTTTGTGCAGCAAAGGAAAACTCAGGGCAGCGGCGGAGGGGAAAAGGGGTTGTCCAGGCCTGAACACAGCGGACCTGGGTTCTGTTCTGTTCTGTTTTTGCAGTTGTGGTAAAATATTAATATATGGCATGGAAGTGACCATCTCACCCATCTTGAGGTGTATGGTTCAGTAGTGTTAGGTATACAGATGGCCCCCGACTTAAAATTTTTGGATTTTACAATGGTGCAAGAGAAAAACACATTTGGTAGGAACGGCGCTTTGAATATGCATGCAACCAGTCTTTCATATAATACTCAGTAAGTGACACAAGCTGTTCAACACTTTAGTGTGACTGGGCGTTGTGTAAGTTAACTCTCCCCAGCTGTAGGCTGATGAAAGTGTTCTGAGTGCATTTAAGGTGGGCTAAGCTAAGCTATGATGTTGAGTCAGTACAAATATTAAATGCATTTTTGACAAAATATTTTCAATATACAGTATTTTCAACTTCAGATGGCTTGATGGGGATGCTGACCCGTGATATGCCGAGGAGCACCTGTATTCACATTGTTGTGAAACTGATCTCCAGCTCTTTCATCTCCATCGAGACCCTGTCTCCATTCAACACTGACTCCCCCATCCTCCCCTGCCTAGCCCCTGGCACCCACACTATGCTTCCTGCCTCTGTGAATCTGACTTTTCTAGGGACCCCCTATAAGTAGAATCACACGGGGTTTGCTTTTTGTGACCATCTTATTTCATGGAGTCCCATGTCCTCAAGGTTGCAGCGTGTGTCCGAACTTCCTTCCCTTTTAAGACTGAATAATATTCCAACATGTGTTGACCATGGTTTTTATCTGTTGAACAAAGTTTTCATCAATTTTATTAGATAGAAAAAAATATTATTTTCTGAAAGTGTAATAATATTAGTACTGGCAAGAACACAGCTGAGCGTATGGAAATACACTCACTGGAAAGTCTCAGACTCTTCTCTTTCCTTGGAAGCTCTGGGCTTGCCCAGACTGCTGGGACTGCCTGGTGATTTTGCCAAACCTTCCAGGGCCTGGGTTGGCAGAAGCCTCCCACGAAGCCCCCGCAGGCATGTCAAGATTGGAGTTGGGGGTCCCTGTGCATCCCCTCCACTGTGCAAACAAAGCAGCGGTTAGAAGCAGCAGCAAAATCAGATTGAAAGTTGCCTGTTTTCTTTCTTTTTCCCCCCAAACTGTGACAATCTAGTCAGATGATAAAGAACTGCTTTCAAGCAAGTGCCAAAATGTAAACAGTAGAGGAAGCAGGAACCAGTGTCCACGGTCTGGGGCCTGGCTCACATGCCCAGCCCACTCCCAGTCCCAGGTCTTGGACCTGACAGGAGCCCCCGGGCACTCACCCCATTTCCTGTGAAATCACTTCCACTTCGCTTCATAGTGAGTCCTGGCACAATCCCTGTTCTTTATGTGTTTAGGGTTAGGCAGGAGGTCTCCTTTCCCAGATCCTGTTCCCTGAGCTAAGTCATATCTGAAAAAAGCAGAGCTGATATAAGAGAAATAGAAAGTGTTTTATCTTTAAGATTTGCCAGGTCTTTCTAGAAAAGCCACATCTAAGATTAAAAGTCAAGGCCCCATCCCGGCTCCTGGGCGTGCACATACACGGTGCCGTGACCTTTGGGGCGGATGCCATGTTATGATTGTAAAAGCAGCCATGATGAGACCCTCAGGTCAGGCATAAAGGCAGATCCCTCCCCGAAATGAGGGAGAAAACTAGAGGCACATGGAGAAGCTCAGGACAGAGGAGTCACACAGATAATTCTACAATGACACAAGGAAGCAGCAGAGCAGACGGCTCAGGACAGGAGGGTGACCTCAGTCCCGGTGAACTCAGACTGAGGACAGTACCAGGCCATGAGCAGGGACCATTTGGCCTGTGCAGCCCCCCAGCAAGTGTTCTGGACACGTGCTAAGGCCGAGCCACACAGCAGACGCACCAGAGCCTAGAGTGGTGACAGCGATAAGACCTAGCGCTCACCCCCCCCGCCCAGAGCTGCATGGTGAAGGAGCAGACTCACATAAGAACCTCGGATGTGGGGCACGGGAGCCAGGCCAATCGCGGGACAGATGCAGTGCCACCGTGCATGCCATGGGGGACACTGGCTTTAGACCCAGAGGAATCCAAGAAGGCTTCCTAGGAACTTGAGACCCTTTGGGTCCCTGCCCGGGGAGAGCTCTACCTGCAGCTCACCCTCCCCTGAGCCCCTGATGGACGTGTCATTTATTCACCTCATTCGGCTGACACTGACGGACAGGCCTCCACCAGCATCCATGATCTCCGTCCAGGTCTGGCTTACAGAGTTGAGTACCATTGTCTGCTGTTTAGAGGAGAGACGAGGCCGTCTTGGAGAGAAAGCTGTGGCTCGGGTGAAAGAGATTAAAGATGCTCCAACATCGTGCCAGCCAGCCAGCGAGCAGCACAGAGGAGAAATGTCTAGTCCAGACTGGGAGAAGAGGGCAGGCCCTTCAGGAGCCAAGATTGTAGATGAATTTCGAAGAAAGATGCAGCTCACCACGGGGAGGAAGGCTACAGCAAGAGCTCTAAGTGAGGCTTGGAGTTTGGGCTTCAAATGTGCCATTTTGGTGGCCGTGGAGGAGAGCACAAGGGAACGGGCAGGCAGACACGCAGGGCTCACTGGGGACCCTGGCCTTGGGAATGCAGCTGAAGGCATTTTGTGGAGAGTTTAGGGCAAAGATCAGGCACCAAGACCAGACTGAGATAGGACGAGAGTCAGATGGAAAGTTTTGGGGGTCATAGAGGATGCAAAAATTGTTCCAGACATGCAGGTGAGACGAGAGGGGTCAACGCCGTCGGCAGTGGCTGAAAGGCGCGGGGCTGAGCAGGACTCACAGGCAGAGGCAACACGGGTCTGGCCTTTGTCTGAAGAGGAGAAACCAGGAGGAAGAAATGGGTTAAAGATACAGAAGGCGGCAGGAGGACCAGGTGGAGACAGATCTTGGTGGAGGTCAGGAGCTACAGAC
The DNA here is from genome assembly GCA_963574225.1 of Lagothrix lagotricha. Taxonomy (NCBI): domain Eukaryota; kingdom Metazoa; phylum Chordata; class Mammalia; order Primates; family Atelidae; genus Lagothrix; species Lagothrix lagotricha. Next base: position 2,427 of record CAUYNB010029492.1, on the reverse strand, counting down.
CAGCTGGACAAATGTGAACATAACTGCATCGGAAGCCGGGTGTCTTCAGAGCGGAGCCCCACCTGGGCAGGGATTTCATGGGAGCTGTTCACACAGGAGCCGGGCACCTGCACAGGCTGCAGTGCATGGTGCTGTCTGGGATGCCTTCGGGAGAGGGGACTGATTCCAAGGGAATCACAGTGGTGCCCAGGACACACAGGAAAATGGAGACCGCCTGTCGGCCGCGTGTCAGGAGGGCACACTTTTGTCCCCAGCACTCAGCTGTCCGGGTAAGGGGAGGGCAGCAGCGTGGGAGACTTGCTCCAGCCCTGGCGACACGTGGGTGCGTGTGGGGAGGTGCAGAGGGAAGAGCCAGGTCCCCAGCCGCTGAGGGGCAACGGAATGTGGAAGATCCCATGAGGGAGGCAGGAGTTGGCCTGCAGGGAGGTCAGAACGAGGAGCCATGCTCCACAGTTCCCTGAGGCCTGGCGAGGAGGCTGCTGAGGAAGAAACTCTTACCACACATCACAGTTCCCCGAGGCCCGGCGAGGAGGCTGCTGAGGAAGAAACTCTTACCACACATCACAGTTCCCCAAGGCCCTGCGAGGAGGCTGCTGAGGGAGGGACTCCTGTCATGCTCCCCAGCTCTCCTCGGCCTGGCCCTGCTCCTGCCTCTGGGAGCGCCTCCTCTTAGCCATCTTGGGCTGCCTCCTCCCCATGGTGTTCTGTACCTGTGAGCCCATTGGGGTGCCGAGAGCACCCTTTCCTCCGTCTCCCCATCTTCCATGTGATGCCTCCTCATCTTCCAAATAACGTCAGTGGAGGCTATTCAGGCTTATTATGGGCCAGACAGAGCTCTAAGCACCTCCACATACCAACCTTCTTAACCCTCACAGCAGCCTGAAGAAATGGGCTCTGGAATATCCCTGTTTAAACATCAGGACACTGAGGAAAAGAGAAGAGAACTTCCTGCCTGGGGTTCTGTAAGTGGCCGAGCCAGAGCTCAGGTCCAGGCTGCCTGACCCCGGGAGTGACCCTTCGGCACTGTCTCATCTCTCCCTGATGCTGATCCATGATCATCTTGGTGAAACTGCCCAGCCTCCTCTCTGCAGGCACCATCCCTTCCCTTTCTGTCCAATGCCACGTAGCTACAATGCCCGTCACTCCATGACAATGTCCAGGTGTGGGGACCTTTGGTTTCTGTCCTGCACGTCCGTGGCTCCTCATGTGGCACTGCACACAGCAGCTCCTGAGAAAAGTTTCTACGCATCAGTGACTCAATGCATTTTATAAGAGGAGATTTAAGTCTATGTTTAAACCGGAAGCAGCTCTGTGTTCGCTGGGTGCAGACGAGAGGAACGTAGGGCCTGCCAGGATGCAGGTGCAATTCATAGGTGTATGGGAAGGTTGGCTGGTGGGAGATTCTAGTCAAGCCAAAGGAGTCAGGAGCTAAAGGTGGGGAGAGGGAACCAGGGAGGGCTCTGCCCAGCCTGAGCACCCCTGCAGGTGAGGGGCCCAACAGCTGTCTTCATGGGAGACCCTCACCAAGCGCTGGGCATCCATAGATGCAGGGGGGAGAGGGTGGAAGAGGGAGGGCAGGGGAGCGGGGGGCCTCACCAAGCACTGGGCACCCTAGATGTGGGGGGCTGGGGTGGAAGAGGGAGTACAGGAAAGCGGGGACCTCACCAAGTGCTGGGTGCCTGTAGATGTGGGGGCTGGGGTGGAGACCGAGGGCAGCGGAGCGGGGGCCTCACCAAGTGCTGTAGATGTGGGGCTGGGGTGCAGAGGGAGGGCAGCGGAGCGGGGCCTCTATCGAGCGTCTGTCTTTCGTGCTGTGCTCTGAGCATCCTTCGTTGTCACCACTTCAGTTTTCATCCACTGCAGTTACATTAAGGAAGATTCTGCACACTTAAAGTTCTAGCTTCAAAAAACAAAAATTTTTAGAAGTAAGTCCTATCTTAAGAATTTTGACCAACATCCATTTTTTAAAGTCCCTTCCTAGATGCTCTTAAACCTTGTCTGCCTAGAACATGTGAATTCTTCTATTTATTTTTCGGTTCCTCTCTAGTCCCCTAGAAATGAGAACATAACCTTTTATAGAATGTTTGCCTTACTTGATATATCTCAAGGGAATTGTTGCAAAAATAAGTCACCCTATTGAGTACTTACTATGTGAGCTATTTTTTAAATCAATCATCTCGTGTAATGGAAGCTTAGCTAGGACAGCTGACAGCCATGACAAACACAACCCAAGCTATTCCAGCAGAGGGAAGTTTATTTCCTGCACACAGCACAGTGCTGGACAGGGCAGCAGGGGACGGGCGCGGGCACCTTCAGCACACTTTCCAAGTGCTGTCTGGATTCCAGGACAAGAGAGAGGAAACACGTGGAGGATCCCAAGAGGGAGGTGTGTAGGTTCTGAATCTGGAGGAGCACACCTCACCTCTT
>CAUYNB010029491.1:0-62062 GCA_963574225.1 Lagothrix lagotricha | reverse complement strand
CAATTTACCATGCAAAAAGCATCTGAATACATTTCACTGGTGCAAATTAGCTATTAGAACGGCTTTCTCTTTTCATTATCTGTTAACTGGATTAAGAAGAACAAAATGCCATATATTGGCATAATTCCTTAAATCAACTTTGCTATTTTTGCTTCTGAATTAGAAACCCCTAAGTCAGCAGCAGATTTATACTCAAATGGCCATAAAAAGTAATGGAAACTTCTGGAAAAAATATCCTTAGTCTCAGAAAAATGATGTTCTATGGATTCCATTAATAATCTTCTAAGGAAAGGCTTCTATCAGATATTTAAGATTGATATGTCTTCACTAATGCCTGCACATGTAAACAAAAATAGAAAACACTTTTCAGGATGTTTAAGCTTAAGCATTTTGTTTTTAGTGAAGATAGCAGAAAATATTCTATTCAGATAAAGATAGACTTCAAGATAGAAGTTTTCTGTTACTTCAGAACAGTACAGTCTGGCTGAATTATGCATTCTCTGTACCTTAATACATGAGTGTCCTATTTACTCCAGAGCAACTGTTCATACTACAAGAAGTTTATCTCTAGAATTGATGTAAAAGGTTCAGGTATGTCTTTCGTTCTTAGAATATGGTTAGAGTGCTGATTTTAACAGGAAACACTGAATTTAATATGAACATACTATTTGTTTTTACTCCCACTCCCAGTATTTCAAAGTATGTCAGCATACTATTCTTTTTAAGAGTGTTTCCCTGCCTTATGGAGAAAGCATATTAGGAAAACAAGATCCTGTTTTCTATTTGCTGTACCTTGTCCTCTTTCATTCAAAATAAGCAGAAGGAGAATGTAAAGATAGATCACAGAGTGCACAGTTCTGAAAATACCCGACATGGTGTGGCTTATTTCAGAGCCGTTATTTCACCTGGAAAGACTTAGTATACTATAAAATTATCAATTCTGAGAAAGCTCTCTAAACCTCAAATTTTTCCAAACTTCAGATTCACTCTTAATTCTTTTTCTGTAGCCTTTGCCTATCCTTATAACTTCTTTTAAAAAGTGAAGCAATAGAAAGAAGTATGATTTCAGCATGGAAGCAGGCAGAAAAATCAACAGCTAGAGTAGCTGAGTGTCCAGGGATTGCTGTCTTTCAGAAGTGCAGAGACCAGCTCTGTCATGGAGACCCCAACCCAGTGTTGAAAAATTAAGAAACACAAAGACAGAGGGCAAAGTGAGAGCAGAGAACTACCGGCATTCCAAGCTGAGAGCCTCAAGCAGTGGCTGACCCACCTATTTCTACTCTCTGAACAGGTGATTCTTATTAACAAGCAGGTGTTCTGTTTTCTCATAGAACAAAGATAAACTAAGCAGGCAACGGGTGCCTGCTTACCACTAATCAAAGAGGAACTAGAAAGCTTTCTCCACAAGGGAGCAATGGAGCAGGGTCATATATCCTGTGTTTGAAGAATTGGTTTAACCAGTGTATGACATGCAACATTGTCTACTGTTTTAGAATGCCCTGAGCAGTTTTCCACTTGAGGGCCTGGCTCGGTTTTTCTTGCTATTCTCAGTAAACAATATAATCCGTGACACACGTTAGGACCTGTTCTCAGCACAGAAAGATTTCTATTATGGCATTTCTAGTTGTAGAGGAAAAGAAAAAGGTAACTATGAGGGAGTTTCAGCCTCATAATTCTGGGAATGGGAAACTGTTTTTCTTTCCCAGCTGAAATTCCCTACTCAGAAAGAAAATCCTGTGGGAGGAAAGTTTAATTCTTTAAGCCATTTGCTCCTACAGCTCTCAATTATAAGCAGCAAAAACAAAAGAATGGAGTTTTAAAATCCAGTTAGGTACATTTAAAATCAAAAATTAAGAAATGAATGATTTTTTTTTTGCTTTTAATATAATCCTAAAATCACTAAAAGAAAAAAATACTTTTTTTAAAAACTTTTCTTTCTATATTTTTCCAAAAGTGCAGTTTAAAAGTTAATAAACCCAGCTACTACGTCAGCTGAGGCAGGAGGATAACTTGAGTCCAGAAATTCAAGCCCAATTTGGCAATACAGTGATGTCCAGTCTCTATTTAAAAAAAATAAAAACAACAAAATAAAAAACATTTTAAGTACATAAATCCATAAAATTAAATCCAACATTTAAAAAAGTTCCAGGTATTTTGGTGTATAAATATATAACCCTTTATATACACAATAATAATTTATTAATTTGCTCTTTTCCAAGCTGAAATTGAAAGAAAACTCTTAAGGTAATTAGGGAAAGATATTTTCATCTATGAAAGGAAATAGGAAGTGTTTTCTGTGACTTTAACACTTTAGTTATGTCCCTAAACCAATACGGGTGAAAGTTCCAGCTAATTTTCAAGGATTTCTTCCAGTGCCCTGGCTTTATGATTCATGGCACTAAAGTCTTTAAATATTAATTGAGTACAGACTAAATGTCCCATCATTGTGCTGGGTCTGAATGGTTGCTGGCTTCAATTGTGGCTACACCATTTCCTAAATAGGTAACCATGGAAAAGTTTATTAAGTTTCTCAAGCCCTGATGTACTCCTCTGTAAAAATAGGCTTGTTGAAAGGAATGTCTCCCTAATAAGGTTGTCGTCATAATGAGGTACTGATGTTGTGAAATAATTCACATTCTCAGAGACATAAGAAGTGCTCACTAAATATTGTCCACTAGTATGGATTCACAAGTGTATAGATACAAGTGTCCTTGTAGGTGTTGCTAGTTAATGAATTAATGCATAGAACAAGGTAATGGAAAAATGAGAAAAAAGATGACAAATTAGCCAACTTTCTGTGAGCCCATAGAAGATTCCTCCCCACACTGACCACAGTTTATCTCAAGACCTGGGCACAGGGAATAGAAGCTATCTGGTGTCAGGTGCAGACAAAAGGAAGCACCTTTAAGTGTCCATCAAAATCATAGAAATTACAAACAGTCCTTCCTTTCCAACTTTTGCAAATCTCTTTCTCTCCCATTAAATAGTTTTTTCTTATGCCACAGAAAACATATAAAAGAACTCATTAACCAGCAACACTTACAGGTACACTTGTTTGTATACACTTGTGAGTCCATACATATCCTCAAGATATGATTATTTGAGGTACTGACAGCCTCATTCAGTTATGAGGGTGCAGCTCAGGGTCTCAGCATTTCAGGTCATGTCTGCACATTGAAAGGAGGCCCAGACCCTGCTCTGCACTGCTGCTGAAGAAGCCACTGTAATTCTATTCAACTAAGTTCCTGTGAGCTATTTCACTGGTCTTCAAGTATTTTATTATTCATTGTGGTAAGTTCCCTTACATAGAGAAATCAAAGAAAAATGTCACTGCCTAACAAAAAATGGAATCATTTGAGAAGTTTTGTCCGAATGTATGCAGATTTATATATGCATTGAAACTGACAACTACTAAGTACCCAGGGTCTACCTGGAATTCTGGATTGGAACACAAAAGAAAACTTCTGAAATGCCATACTGCACCACCCTACGAGGAGCTGAGCCTGTTGGAAGTTCAGTGATACCTGAGATCTTTAAAGAATCCATTATCAAGAAAATAATAGAATATTTCAACTCACTTTGATGACCTGCTGCTGTTTAGGCTCTATGATGTGTGTATCCAAGTGAGGGTAAGTCGGCAGCAGGAAGAAAGCTAATTAAACACTCTTCAGGTCACATTATTGAAAATGAGGCTGTCTGGTTGATTGTCACAGTGGGCATTGCATAGGGCTGAAACTTCTTTGAAAACATAGTGCTGCCAATGAGAAAACCATAGGATTAAAAATCCCACAGTTGACATCCAAACACCAGTTTTTCCATGTGACAGCTGAGAAGAAAGTTTGTCACTTGACCTTAATATCATTTTAAAAACAATAATCCATAGTTTGGAATAATCTATGGCATGAATAATCAAGGTTAACTTTGGAAATGATGAGCAGCCCTTTTTCACATAAGACATTGTTCTTTGAAAAAGACTTGAACAGAACTTTCAAAACAGCAGAATGTTTCTTTTCCATGTGGATCCTGGGGTTAAAAATATTTGGTTGAAATATCCTATGTACTCAAATTTTATCCATGTCTTAGTCAAGGTCTTTAGTTATAAGCAATGGAAATTGGCTGGCTAATTATGCAGAAAAATATACCCAGGAGTTTATTAAAAGATATTGAATAGTGTACAGAATAGTTGGAAAGACTGGAGAACATTTTTGAGGCTAAGCTAGCAAGAATATGTTTAAATCCCTCCATGCAGAACTGGCCTGTGAGGAAACTTTGCCTGCTGCAGCTGCCACAATCTCATGATGTCACTTTGCACCCTTGGAAAGCCAGTTCTCTGGCTGCAGGATTCCTCAGGGAGTCGCTTTCATCTCATTGTTTAGTTTAAAACAGCAGTCTCTGGAAAGAACTGTGATTTGCCAAACCCAGTTTACCATCTACACAGGAGATAGGAATTATACATTTTTGGATTATACCTGGGGCTTGTGGTAAGTCTCTTTCCTCTAGAATTTTTCTAGATATAGCCCAAAATATGCTGCTAACAGAAAACATAATCCTATAGTTTGAACGACCATCTAATTTATTCAGCAGATCAGAACACTTTTGAAAGTGAAAAACAAGGTGCTATCAAATAAATACTCCAGGAAAAGAGGATAAACTGCATCACTTCAAGTAGAAATTATCACCTGGTTATAGTGACAATGTTTTCATGCCTGGGCTACATACATTCTCAGTACTGCCACAAGGTTTTAATGTCTACCAGCTTGGCTGCAATGGAAATTGTCCCAGGTGCAAGGCTGCAGCTCCAGGCATCTCAGAAGCTGGACAAAAACACCAGATATGGGACCCAAGGGGTCATACTGCCTCACGGGCCTTCCGACATGATTCAGGCTTTCACTGAAGTAGAGCTGGTCTTGTGTTGCTCACCACAATTATCTGCTAAGCTCTCCAAATTATGCACAGTAAAGGCATGCTAACTTAACACTAATATATTTCAAGTGATCTTGCAAAGACATTAAAAACACTTCCACAGATGCTCAGATAAGGCTATTTTTTTCCTGTTTAAACTCGAAGGCTAATCCAATGAGGAACTCATGTGAAGGTGGACGTACAAATGTGTTTCTTTTAACCCTTCTTATTTCTATATTAATTGGTTCGTTTCTACTGACATAAGTAAAGTGACTATAAATGGAACTGATTTGAGAATAACTGGTCAACTGCTGAGCCATTGCTGAGACTGTGAACAGCAGGACTGCCTGGGTGAGTAAGCAAGGTCACCACAAGCTGGGGTCAGAAAAGGTTGCAAAGTTCTCAGGTTAATGTGGATGATTTAAATGCTTAGTACAAAACTGATCTTTAAAAATTGATTTCCTGAACTTCACATAAATTGATCTTATTTTCTTAGTTATTCTGCTTCAAAAATTACTATGAAGACTTCCACAGAACCATTAGTTTTTCTGCCAAATGTTACTATAGTTATGTGTTGCTTAATGACAAGGATACGTTCTGAGAAATGCGTCATTAGATAATTTCCTTATTGTGTGAACATTATAGCATATGCTTACAGACACCTAGATGATCATAACCTATATAACCTACTACACATCCAGCCTGTGTGGCTCCTGGGCTACAAATTTGTACAGCATATTACTGTACTGAATACTGAAGGCAATTGTAACACAATGGTAAGTATTTTTGTGTCTAAACATAGAAAAGGCAATGCTTTGCACTATTGCATTTTGAGGGTTACAATGTTGCCAAGCAATAGAAACTTTTCAGCTCTATTGTAATTTTAGGGGACCATGGTTGTATATGGAGTCCACTGTTGAATGAAATGTCTTTAGTGGTGCGTGACTATTCCATTTTTATATTAAAAAACATTCATTGGTTACTTGCTCTTTCTGACAGTCATGGAGGTTAAAGTAATAAATATCACAGTGTCCTTGCTCCTGAGGTGTTCTCCAGCTACTGAGGCAATGGATATGTCAACAAGTGTGCATCATGACGTTACAGGTGACTTGACTTTGAGCTGAATATTATTCAAGCATACTTAGAAAAAATATATATATTGGAGAAAAAAGCACATATATGTTGAACTATATAGACAAAGGATGGAAAACACTGCTACATTATACCTTTAATCCTAATGTCTGCAAATGAGAGCTTAAAATACAGAAGTACAGAAAAATGACTATAATTTCTGGTTAACGTTTAAAATAAAATAACTAAAAAAAACCCACTGCTTTTCTAAAACACAGATGTAGCCATTTCTGCAATAGATTTATGGTCTTTTTTTACCACCCATTAAAGTCACCGTATATAACTATTCACAGACCGAGAAGCCCAGGCAAGGAGGACCAAGAATTAGTCCTCCCTAGGATCCATTATTCTGCTCAACTGAACGGCTGTGAAAACAAGTTGCATTATCAGGAATTTTTTCAGCCGATTTTGAAAATAATTTGAAGGCAGAAAGAAAAAGAATGATATTGCATGGTTAGATTTAAAGGCTTGACTGATACAAGGAATATTTTTTCTAAAAATCTTAAAATTAAGTATTACTATTGTTTCTCTTCAAATGTGAAGTAGCCAAAGCTGTCCTAAGTGCCTGCTTTTATGAAGGATAACTTTGTCCATTGACAGATGAGAAAACTAAGATCTCAAAATGTTCAGGGCTTTATCTAAGGTCACAGAATTTAGTAAAATAACTGGGCGACAGAGTAGAGACAATCAATCCTCAGACAACCCAGAGTACCTTTGAATTAAACAGAAATCAATCTTAAATAAGCACAATAAATGGCCAGTGGTCTCTAGCTTGCCTTTATGGAATAGGAGCTTCCATCCTGGTGTTTTTTTGGTTTGGTTTGGTTCGGTTTTTTTTGAGTATGGTGGTCTCAAATTTGAATCTTCACCTTGCCCCACAATGATATTTAGGCCCCAAAGAAGATCCTCTAAGAAATAGTGATTTGTCCTAGAATATTCAAATCTTAGAAAAGATCACATGGAATCAGGCACAGCCCAGCTATCCCAGCTACTCATCCATTCAATAATGTTTCTTAGAATTTGCATGTCAGGCACTGTTCCTGATAAAGGGAATGCATGACCATGTGAGTGATTTTTAAGTGTAGTTTTGTGACAATTCATAGACAGAAATTAACATTTAGAAAAATCATGAAACTAAACACTGATCCTCTTCCTTTAGGAACCTAGAGATATCTGGCAAGGTGTGGCAACATGTATGCTTCTTATTCTAAGTATTGATTCACATATTCATCTGACAAATTTTTACTGAACACCTGATCCATGCCATACATTGGCTAAACCAAGGATGCTGAGAAGTTGAAGGGCCTAATAAAAGAAATGTGCAGTTCAGCTCTCACTCTTTGTTTAAAGACAACCCTACTCTCTGTTAAATGCAAAATTAATTTTCAGATAATCATCTTAAAGTTAATTTTGCATTTAACAGAGAGTAGCATTGTCTTTGTGAGAATAAGAGGCAAAACAACTAGGGAGTCTGCTTGAGGGGTGGAGTGGTAGTCAGTTACCAAGGTGAGATCAAGGAATGCATTGACTATGGATATCCAATTGTTGTTTTGCACTGCTTGTAAAAGAAGAGGTTGAGAACTACCTTGAGATCACCTACTAATCTTTCATCAGAAAGGGTCACCATGGTGTTGGTATAGCAATCAAATCAGCATGAACTACTTAATGTATAAGAGTGCTGGGTCTCTTTTCAGCATTCAAAAGGCTGAATAGCCACTTATCTCTGCTGTTGAAGGTCAACACAAACATGATTCTGAAAGCCCTGAAACTTTCCCAAAAAGCAGAAATCTATTAAATTTATTAAAGTTGATTTTTTTCTCCCAGAGACAAGAGTTTCACCATGATGACCACGCTGGTTTCCAACTCCTGACCTCAAGTGATCCACCAGCCTTGGCCTCCTCAAAGTGCTTGGATTACAGGTGTGTGCCACTGCACCCAGCCCAAATTTACTGGTTTTTAAAGTAAAGAAAAATGAGTTTCTTCACAGTCTGATGTATACTTCTTCAAGAAAAAAGGATTCTTGAAGGCTTCCTTGCTATTGGTCATGTGCCTCCCCTCTCCCTGCAGCTCCATCTTCAGGTCTGTTTTGCTCTTGCAAATGGGACACACAAATGTGGACTAACTCCTCCTGTTTGCTGTGTAGCTTCAAGTCAATCCTCTCAGGCAGACCCTCTCACAGAATTGAGATGTGCTGCCATTTAAAATGCCAGGCTGTGTTTATTGAGCAAGAGGGTTCATAAAAGTGAATTTTGTCATCACCATTTAAGAGCCCAAACATCCCCTTGGCAGCATTGCTTGAATGTCTAAGGAGCCTCACAGAGTGTGTGAACTGATGAAAAATCCTGATGAAATGTTTATGGAAGCAGCAGGGCTGGTAAGGATGCAAGTGCTCTAATCAGAATGCCCACCCTGCCTGTGAAACATTCTACATTCAAGTTCCTTTCATAGGGCCAGGGCATAAAACCTGATCTTAAAGTGCATAGCTAATGAAAGAAATATGCCTTTTAATAGGCCCAGTAGACCCAGTAAACTACACAGGGTTGGTTCATAATCTTTCATGCCCATTACATCTTGCATTCATTTCCTTTCTGTGGCTCTCATCGCTGCATGTTCTATGTCTTCATGATCCTGCTCAAATTCCTTTGTGAGTAGGTTCCACCCCACCATAGACCTCACCTCCCTGTGAGCTTTTGGAAAAGAGTATTTGTACTTGCCCTGTGGCACCATGAACAACTCGTTTTATTGTGGTGTTCTCTTCCTTCAAGTAGCCTTCACACTTCTTAAAAGCAGAAACTGTGGCTTAGAAAACTGAATTTTCTACTCTTATGCTCAATCCATATTAATTTACTGAATAAAGGCAAATTGTTTCTATGTGAATCGTCAACAATAAAATCACAAGGTGCCTCCAATCCACACCCCCGTGCTCATGGAACATGGCATGACCTAGGCAGGTAGGAACAAGGGTAGTGGCAGGTCATGGTGATATGAAATGAGAAAAAATGCAGGAAAGCGTGGGTGGAAAACCCCAGATCCTTTGAAAACTATGGCCATTCTTATCATCAAAAGACTTGGACACAAATAGTAAGTACTTGAATGTAGCAGAGATGGGGCTGTTCACTTTATTTGAGACAAGAGGACAGAGACCATTGGCTAAGCAATGGCTCTGGAGTGACTGCATTAGGAAAAGACTGAGTGTGAAAAGGTGGCACCTCACCAACACATAGGGCCACCAGTGTCCTCAGTGATGAAGGATACTGGTCAAGACATAGTTCTCCCTAATGAGCTTTAAAGCCAACTTTGAACTGCTAACAAAAGACAGAATGGCCTTTCCTTTCCCACTGTGGGCAAAGACAGACATTTTTCTGTACATCTTAGGTGCAACCATTTCCTAGAATATGGGAGGCACAGAGAGAGAATAAATCCAGGTTTTTCAAGTGGACTTCTGCAGGTGTAGTTTTTTCAAATGCATTGTTTCTTTGCAGTGAATTTTCCCCAGAATTCAAACTTGCTGGGCTTTTTCTGGCCTTCTTTGGAACATGTTTGCCTCAAAAATGCTGCAGATAGAAAACAATGCAGAAATAGGTTAACTATGGTAACTTAAGGTTCACATTGAATACGATAAACGGATATGAACATTAACCATTTCAACTGACATTTTCTGTGAGCCAGTCAGGGAGTGACAAAGTGTGTTTGCATAAAATTTTGTAAATTAATCAATTGCCTTCTTTACTCAACCGATCATAAAACACTTATTGGTACTACTTTGTCCCTGCTTTATTGTGTGACTTTCAAGCTCTATTTCTATGCTGTCTTCTTCCCTCCACCTGCACTCCCTCCATCTTTCATTTGGTCACAGTTTTGTGATGGTCTATGTTTCTTCTTGGCTCCCACAATTCTGTTCTCCACACAGCACCCAGAGTGCATCTTTTAAACATACATCAGAGCATGTCACTCTTTGCTGAAGTCATTTCATGGATTTCGATTGCATTTTAAAGAAAATTCAAAGTCCATAGTATGGTGTACCATGTCATGTTAGTAAAATAAAACAGTAAATATTATTTAAGAAATGTAATTATTGTGGCAATTATGAGGATGGGTTGAGGAAGGAGGGGACCAGGGCAGGTTTTGCAATGAGCTGATAAGCCCTGAGAAAGATGTGAAGTGGAGCTGAAGGTATGGTGAAAAAACATAAATAGCTAGGTTGCATTAGGAGTCAGAATTGGTAGACCAAGTGGGCAGTGAAAATGATAAAATGAAAAAATTAGAGAATGATTTCTAGGGTTTTGATTTAAAATAATTCATTGATTGCCAAAAAAAAATGCATAAGAAGGAACATGTGGCAAACAGCACAGAGGAAGGAAGAAGAGAAAAATAAGAATGAGAAGGGTTGGAGGGACGTGGAAGTTATTTAGTAACAAACATTCAGGGAATACTTACTGTGTGCCAGGCTCTTTTGCTAGGATTAACAAATGTTAACTTATTTAAAGTTCCTAACAGCCTCCCAAGGCAGCTGCTATACTACTAGCCTGTTTACAGATGAGCAAAATGAAGCACAGAGATGATTCGTAACTTCTCCAAGATCCTACAGCTTGTAACTGCTGGAGCAGAGATTGAAACGCAGTTGTGAGTCATTCCCAAGGTGAATGGTGAGAAAGCCTCAGAGTTCAGACTGCAGTCTCTTTCCAGAGTCCTTTCTGCTATACCATACTGCTGTGCAGAATCAAAAGAAAAAAAAGGTAATATTTGTGAATGCCAGATATAATTTCAGGATATTATAGATAATACAGGGAGTATTCATAGTTGTTAGAGGAAAAGGATCAGCAATGAACTGGCAGAAAATCTTTTTTTTTTTTTTTTAAGATGGAGTTTTGCTCTTGTTGCCCAGGCTGGAGTGCAGTGGCACCATCTTGGCTCACTACAACCTCTGCCTCCCAGGTTCAAGCGATTCTTCTGCCTCAGCCTCCCAAGTAGCTGGGATTACAGGCATGCACCACCATGCCTGTCTAACTCTGTATTTTTAGTAGAGATGGGGTTTCGCCATGTTGGACAGGCTGGTTTTGAACTCCTGACTTCAAGTGATCCACCAGCCTCTGCCTCCCAAAGAGCTGGGATTACGAGCCACCAAGCCCAGCCAGAAAATCTTTAATGAGATCTAATTGCCTTCCAGAGAGCACTGCAGCATGTCAATTTAGCAAATAGATGGGCGGAGTCGCCACCTGCCTCACATGATCACAGACAGGTTTTAGATTTTGGTATCAGGTACATCCAAAGTTTGCTACCAGTGGGAATCAGGATATGTTTTATTTATTTATTTATTTATTTATTTTTAACTGTAGCAAAATACACACAAGCTAAACTTTGAGAGAAACAGTGAATTGACTGTTATTTTGATTAGGAAATTAATGAGGCTTACAGAACCAATTTGCAAATTACTACCAAAAACAAACAAAAAAAAAACCCTACGGTATTTAACCTTTGCTCTTTCTTGGAGCATTTCTGATACGAGGGTGGGTGTAAATCAAGTTCTCTTGCCACAGCCCATGATGCACAAAAAGCCACCTTCTTCCCAAAAATATTCCTACAGTTTTCCAGCTGCCCAGGCCTGCCAGTGAGGTCCTAAAACCTTTTCATTCCACACCCCAGTTCCCTCCTTTAAAAAGGCTTCTGCCTACACTATCGCCCTACTCATCTGGAAGTTCACTTTAGGGTCACAAACCAATCCAGCTGAACAGGCTGATAAAGGATATCCCACACACATCTGTGGCTCACTGGTTGAGGAGGTGGCAGGTGGTGAGGGTGTACTGCGAAAATCAATGCTAGCCAGCTGCCTCTTAAACTCTTGCATTTCCCTTTCCAGGAAAAACTGCTTATTTGTGGGAGCTGCTGAAGAAGCTCAAATCTAAAGGAGCAACTAACAAAATATTGGGATAAATGTAACAGAAGCGATTTCTTGGAAAGAAAGGTTTGAATACCAACTCTTTTGTATTATGCCAACTTCCCCGAAGACGCAAATCCTGGAGGTGCATATTAAAACCACAGACTCATAGGTCCTCCCCAAAGACCTTCTAACTCACCAGTTTCCAGGGAAGAGCCCTGAAACTCGACAATTTTTAGGCACTTCAGGTGATTCTTAACAGGGAAGCAGGGCGAACCCAAATGATAATGATAGATTCTTTCAGCGAAGAGGCTCACGCTCGTTTTCCAATCACAGCAGCTGCTGCGGATAGGAGGCTACCTTTCTTGCTCGTGCTGTCTACAGCGAGGCAATAAACCTCCACTTCTTCTTTCTGCTATTGGTCACGTGGACCACGAAATGCTTGGAGGGGCTGGGAATGAGCTGTTGATTGACAGTGAGAGAGCCAATGAGAAACCAGAGGGGTAGCTGCTCATGCAGAGTGCTTTGGGGCTGGGCGGGGGCGGGAACTTAGTCTTCACCCTCTATAAAACGGGGAAGGGTACCACGAGCTTCTTGCAGTCGGCACAGCTTGTGGCTGGTGGAAGTTGAGGGGAGGGGAGGCTGCGTTGTAGTGAAGAAAGTAGAGGAAAAAGCTGGGAAGTGTTAGTATAAAGCCTTTTTCTTTCTTTCTTTCTTTTTCAGATAGGAAGGTTATGGGAAAGAAAGTAGGAAAAAGCTGGGAAGTGTGGGTATAAAGGCTTTTTCTTCCTTTCTAAAGAGGAATGCTGTGGGGAAGAAAGGGAAAAGCTGTGAAGTGTTGGTATAAAGACGTTACTTAAGAGGAAGGTTGTGGGAAAGGGGATTGGGTGTCGGGATAGGACGGTGGTCTTTGAAATCTGATCTCCCTGCGTTTTTTGGGTGGGTTTCTTCTCCTTGCCTGTGTAGTAAACCTAAACCACAGTGTGTGAAGCAGCATCTGTTTGCTGGTCTCACTTCATGTGACTTTCGGGGAACTAATATGCAAGTTGGCTTACTCTAAAGGCAGGAGCCGTTATCAGGGTCTGCTAAAATCCTGCCCCCGAACCCATTGCTTTGTTTGCTTGCCCTCTTGTGGGAGAAGCTGTTCTCAAAGGCATTATATGACCCAGGAAAACGCTTAAAACTCTCACGGTAGCTAAAAACGAAGACTGATTGGAAAAGCCGTTTCTTCTTCCATGAGTGAAAGCTATTTAGGAGTGGGTTTCTTACGAACTAGGTGTGCTCCTGTGTGTACTTGGAGTGGGGAGGTTAGCTTTAATGTCCTTACAGTTGTAAGCTTTCCTAAGCAATGGGATTTGTACGGATAGGTTTGAATTGCAACATAAGAATCTGAGGGAATGACTTGCTGTCTGAACTTGGAAGCCAAAAACTCAAAAGCTTCCAGCAGGCAGTGACTTCTTGGCCTCTTACTAGATGACAAACGAGACTTCTTTGCTTTAAAAACATTCCTCTACTCTTGAGCAAATCCATAGTCTGGCTTCTGTGGATCAGGTCTTGGGGACGGTGGCCCCTTGCTTCTCTTAAGCTTTCTCATACGTTCCTTTAGAAACGAGCAGCTACAGGGTTGCTCTGAAAAATCTTGTCCGAAAACTTCTCTTCCCTTTCTTCCACTGATAAAGGGGAACAGGTGTTACTACCAAAGCCAAACACGATTTTGAATCTGCCAAAATCTCAAACCTGAAGGCTAGCATGTTTTCTTCAGCTGAAAAGAATAAATACCAGTGTGAGTTGAACTGGAGCACACCAGATGATAGTTCCAGTATCAACCTTGAACACGAGGGTTTTCCAACGGCTGTAGCTCAAATTCCTTAGGTACTACCCTGGGGTATAGATCACTTTTAGAAACTAGACTGACGGGAATGTCTCGGATAGGATCGTAATTAAATGGCTTCTAGAAACTCCCTAATGGGTTAGGTCCGAGATGCCATACTTACTAACCTGACCCGAGAGCTTGGCGTTCACACCACAGCTGTAAGTGATGAAAGCTACACGTGGGTACTCTCCCTGGCAGTTCCCAGGAGTGGGCTAGAGGACAGTCCTAATGCAGTATAGCTAATCTGGAGGGACCTAGTATTATACACAAACAGGCAGAAGGCTCTGGAGAAGCAAATAGCCTTAATGTGTGCAAGGATAACCTGAGGAAGTTGATACATACCTGGCCACTAGATGTGGCTGTCCTGGGAATGGGGAGAACCAGAGGCCTGGCCTGGAGGGTGGCTCAGTCTGCTGAACTGGGAAGCTGCGTGGGACTTGTTGGCCTGCCTTGATGGGGCAAGGGGAGTCGGTGTGGCATCCGCCCAGCTATTAGCTAGTTCTGGGCCAAAGTACGAGAACTTAAAACTCCCAAAGTATCTTTTCTGAAAGCTACTTCAAGTGCTAAAGGAGTGAGAAACTTCAGGTGGGAAGTGGAAGTGCTAGAGTCTGGATTCAGGACTAGAACTAATCTTGAAGTGGAACTACTTGACCAGGGCGTTAGTCTCTGGTCCCGTATGTGAAAATAACTTCACAGCAGTGTAATAGTGGTTTAGGGGATGGCTTGAGTTCACTTGCGATATATCATTTAATGGCTGTGTACTTGGGCAAGTTACTGAACCTACAAAAGTCGCTTAAGCTGAGGTTTGTAATTCTGGATATAGTGCAGTGTACATCTTACTATGTGCTCAGTAAACGTTAACTGGTACAGTTCCCCTACTCAGCTTGTCAAGGATGTGTTAGCATCTGCACTTTGTGTAGAATAGCGCTTATTGGTAACAAGTAAATGACTCGAACCGAACTGCCTTTAGACCTTTGTAGCCCAGCAGGTTCTGTAAATCCAGATACGGTGCCTCATTGCTTAGTGCTCAGCTGCCCAGACCTTGCACCTGGGATTGTGTGGCAGTTTCTCAAATTTCAAGTGTCCTTAAAGCATGGATGAAAAGTTGCTTAGTTTGTCGGGGTTCCCGAAGAATGGTTGGTGATAAAGCATCTTGTAAGGACATACCTAGGCCAGCAATCCAGAAAGGTTCACACAAACTATTTAGCTGCCTTAACGAGAGAGTCCGAGGTGAATGGATAGAACCTTGACTCTTGAAGGTTGAAGGCTTGCCAATTATACTCCCCAGGTGCTACTCGCTAATTACAGGTGCTATTGGCCTCACTGTTAGTCACGGCTGTAACATATCTCATGATAAAGGGCTGGGGAGATGGCCAGGAATTCATACAGACCTTCAGCTCTAGCACTTAGTTGAGCAGCAAGTTCCTGGGGACAGGCAGAAGGGCAAGGTGAAGGACAACTGACAGACTGCAACCCAGGTCCCATAGGTCCCTAAAACCTTACATGGCTGAGTGAACTTGTGAGCCTAGAAGCTATGTGGTATGGATATGGAACCAACGTCAGTTGAGGGATGTTGGGCTCTACCAAGGTTAGATCTGAAGCTCACAGAATCGAGTTTCTGGTCCTGACAGGGTCCCAGCTTGTTGAACTGACAAACATGCTGACTGCATAAGTAGACATGTGACGCAGGTGAACTCAAGGCTGTCAGTTGATGAGCTAGTTAACTCAGTTGTCTAGGCTTGCTGTATTCTAATTTAATCATGCCAGAACTATTACATGGATGGCTCCAGTACTAGGTAGAATACAACTTCTGGACTTCGTACAGAAAAGCCACTCATGATAAAGTTTGACTTGCAGGCTTTCCATAATAGACCCTCAGTGTCGGGAAAGTGTAATGGGCGATACGGTCAAAAGGCTCGGGTCACAGGCTTTGGGGCCAGATGTAGTTTGGGTCTAGATCCTGGCACATCTGTATTGAATGAGTTCCTGAAGCTCTTCCAAAAGCTGAGAATGTGACCTCTTAAAATAAGTTGCTGGGCTATGAGGCTTAGATCGTATCAGTAGGAAGCTGGGCATACTGACGATTCTGTAAGTAACTATTGACTGATGTCCTTGCCCGCCCTGCCTCCCTGCCTAGATCACTTGACTTCAGTTCCAGGTGTGGTTGGTTTGAGAGAGGCTCCTCTCTGCATAGCCCCATGCCACGAGCCTAAGCTGTCCTCAAGGCTTGGCAGCATCTCATCCATGGTGATTCTAGTGTTCCATCCTTTGCCACTAAATTGTGTAGCTGTTGAGTGACTCGGACTTAAATTGGGAGTGAGCAACAATGAGACGGGATTTATATGGCTGGCTCTCAAAGTAGAGTCCTCTGGTAGGAATGATCTGGGAGGCCCTGGCTATAGGGGCTGTAACTTTTCAGCCTACTTTGTCATAGCCTTCGTGTTTCTACGGAGATGGCCAAGTGTCCAAACACTTGGTGACTGCTCCTTTGTGGTCAACTGGGCTCCCTTCAAAGACCAGGTAGTAAGGTTTGGACTAGCTCATAACATGTGTAGCCTAGACTTTCCCGAGAACTGTAGCGCAATAACCGAAGCTCTTGGCGACTTGAAATAGTATAGGGTCTCTCATGAAAGTCTCCATCTAAGAGGTGGTAGCTCAGGGGAAGAAATGGTGCTTTCTGCTATACATTGAATTCTGTGGGAAACAAGTTGAGGGAAAGACCCTGCCCTGACACACTGGACTCTTCAGAATCCCTCCTGTCAGTCTCTGGTCTTGTCTACTGCTCTGGGATAACCCAGCATGACTTTCCTTCGTGGAAGCTGTATGGCACGGCTTGATGCTTCTTGTCCTAACTGCTTTCCAGGAGACGAGGTGTTTCCCAGTAGACCTAAAAACGGAGCTGGTGTTTTCCAGGTCCCTACAATCTCATGTTCACATTAACTTGGCAGTTACTTTTGTTTTCTCATTAAAAACCATAAAGAATAAAACTGTAGATCTTTTTATCTCGATGAAAACCCCAGAGAAGTCTGAGATCCTACAGATAATACCTCTATTCAGAAATTTTGCTACCTCAACTCTTAAACATGAAATTTTTCACAACTTTGTCTAGAAAGGAGCATACTAGGAATGTTGCAAGCTTTCTACCCACCTTACCCTTGTGATGACCTCAAAAGCTTGCTTCATATCCAGACTGCCAGCAGCTTGCTTTATAGTTGAATTTCACGTTAGGGAGGTCTCCTTAGGTTTCATTCTATTGACCAAGGACAAGTTTAGGCTCCCATCTTAAAGGGGCCTCATCTCTAATCTTTCAATAACTTAATGAACCAACCTTTTCTCACTGACTTGATGCTCTTACTCTAACCTTTAATTAGCTTGTAAGTTCAATTCTGATCTTAAGAAAACCATACCAGAAGCTCTTCCTGGGTCCGTTGGAGAACGTGTGTTACAGAGAAAACCTTTGCCAGGAAGACGGACAGGCCTAAGGGTTATAGCTTTTTCAGAAACAAAAAGCCTTCGTGGGGCTAGCAACCAACTAGTGGAAGGAGCTGGGGGCCCCCAAGAGAAGCAGCCAGCGCAGCAGGGGAAGCACATCTTCCAGGAGATCTTGCCTAGCTGGGAAGACGAACCCAAGCCTTGCTTGCTGGGAAAGTAGAGAAGTAGCCTGAGGATCCACGAGCCTCACCTGGACTTACGGCGTGCCAGTATTGCATATAGCTGAAGTGTGGGATGGGGAATAATATCAATGAAGGACACTTCCAGGAATTTGTTCTGAAAGCTCTTAAAGAACTTGGAGTGTACTTGGGACAGACCTTTTCATTGTGCTTTGGGAAGTCAGTTCTATTTGTTTCCAGCCAGTGGTCTTCCATGTTCTCTTCTGCCTGATGACATAAGAAATAGAGCTGAAGTTCCTAATCTTCAAGTATAGTTGCCTTGGGTTGCTGGAGTAAACTTGGATTTCTGTTCCCCAATCTCTAGTGTTGGGATAGGTGAAAGTTGAGCAGAAATAATCAGCGTGGTTAGGAAAGTTTGTCAAAGTTCTTCAGGACTAAGTTCTCCTTTCTAGCTAGCAACTTAAACTGCTTTGTCCAGGGGAAGCTGTGCATTACCTGACCCTGGTCACTTAAAGACTTGAGTCTTCCAGGGGAGGGGACATGGCCTCTTCAAATACAGATCACTGATAACTTTCCATAGGTAAACTTTCAACCCAATTTCTATGGTCTTCTATCTTGGCTGTGGAAACTTCGATTTTTGGTTCCTAAACTCATCTGATGGTCAGGCTTGTTGGCACTGCATAGTTCCAGCTGCTATACAAATACCACCTGTAAAGCCTAGGACAAACGGGGAAGGTAGCCATAAGGGATTAAAAGGATATGAACTGCCTACATGAAGGGCATGTCCTCCAAAGAAAGGATACCAGGCCCCGATAGGCAGAAGACAAAGTTACAAGTGAATCGGATCGGAAACTACGGAACTTGGGAAGGTTGGAATAGTGGCTGAGGGTAAGGATAGGGATAATGCCCGAGTCGAAAACGTAATAGAGGTGCTGAGAAGAGTTCCCTGCTGTGGTATTGGTTGTGAAATGAGGTGTACTAGGTTAAAAGGATACTACTGACTGGAATGTAAAAGATGCACGAGTGGGAAACCTTCAGAAGAACAAAACTAATTTCTTAGATGTTTGGAAGCAAAGCTCGGACCTGTGTCCTGTACCTCTCAGCCCTGGGCTGCAAAGAAGTGGAGTCGGCAGGAACGGCCGAAGCCTCTTTTAACAATACACTTGTGTCTAGTCAGCTCTTGTTTGGTCAGACTCATTGCCCCCACTGATAAGAGCCCCCTACTTAGGTTTTAGCTGCTTCTGCCTATCTTCCTTTACCTGACTGTCGACTAAGAAAAGGGTATGCTTCTTTTAAGCTTGAAAGACTGGGAAGGTGACTAAGGACTGGAAAGTAACACTGACACTTAAAGGTGGCTTATGAGATTTCTGCAGGGAAATGGGTTCCTGAAACTGGCAGTGCCTGGACATACTTTCACAGGATGGCTATCTTAGCTCCCTCAAATGAATGTGCCTTGGACGTAGCCTTTGGTATGCTTCCCTTGAACCTGCTCAAGCCTTAAGCTCAATCTTGTGAATCCTTACAGAAACTTGAGTTTCAGTTGTGCTCAGTGCTCTACCAAAAGCACCATGTATGCACTCCCCATGAGTAGCAGATGGAGATTAAGATGGTCTATGAATGAAACTTAAGTTTGAAGTCTAATGTCTTTGAGAGAAAGGATTGAATATTGCCACAGTGCATTCAAAGGCTTGAATTGCATGGGAGTTGGGTAACTTTGAGCTATTAACACTCATGTGTAAACAAAGGCTCTGTACAGAATTCCATAAAAGGAATCTCGTGTAATTAAACAATACTCAGCTGCTGTTGATGGCTGTCAAAATCTGAAGTGTAGGACAGTAATGACGGCAGTGTGTAAGCTGAAGTTGAGGATTTGAAAACATTACATTTTGAAAAGGGGCCACCACACTGGCACTAAGGAGTTAATGAAGATTGGGGAAACGCAGTGTATTTCCTGTCCTCGCAACTGACCACTTCTGACGATAGATGTATGGTGTTACTCAACACCAAGCAGCTCTCCATCAGACACAACTGAGTGTCTTATAACTCCAATCTGATATTGGAGACAATATAACAATCCTACACAAGTGCTCAGTTGTACAAGACTGCCCCCTTCAGATACCAGTTGTAGGCTGTGAAGTGTGAGTCTGACAAATGGGCTATAAACTGATGTTTCCAATAAACCCTTCTTGAGTTCAACTTGCTAGAATAGTTCACAGAACCCAAATTTTATCCATAACAGTGGGTAGGGCAAGACCTGTGGAAAGGGCTTTTCATACCCTGAGTGTGTCACTTCCAGGCACCTCTGTATTCAGCAATTTAACAGTAAGAACCCAGTTCTTGATTTTTGTGGAGGCTTCATCATATAGGCATAACCAACATCATTGCCCAACCATGGTCAACTCGGTCTTCATTTGCTTGTGGATCATGCTCTGGTGTCTGTGACCAGGCCCATCCTGAAGCTATCCTAGGGACTGCAGCCGCCAGTCATCTCATAAGCTTGTAAGACAGGCCTTATAACTATGGAGATTTCAACGATTTAGAAGCTGCATGTCAGGAAATGAACAAGGTCAAATAGATGTCACTGTCAGTTCCATCAGTTTACCTTTCTACTAAGACTTATTCCTTGAACTGTCTAATTAGATGGGCTTAGGCCCTCTTTAATATTGGCCCATCACCCATACTATCTGCTTTAAGACCAACCTTCTGAAGCTTGCGAGGCAGTTGTCAGCTGCCTCTCACATTTTTCTAACCATTCTACTTCTGCTGTTGGCTCCAAAAAGTCTTCTGAAATGGCTTTTAAAAAGCCTCAAACCTAAGAAAATGGTGATATGGGAAAGCTTAAACTATAAGGATAGTCAATAACCAAGTAAGGAAGTTTAGACTGGTGAGATCAACTCGACTGATTTCCAGATAAGTCCCCTTGAGTGGTGAAGTGCCGAAAGGAAGGCTAACCTGTTTCTAGCTCCTCAAGGATTAGAACATGGGCAACTAGTGATGACCTCCTAGGACTGTCGTCCAAGCTAGAGGTGATCGCACATGTAATATATGTCCGAGCAATGTTGGGAAACTTAGTTGACTGAAGTAGAGGGTTTCTGACTGTTAAGTGACTTCTAATTCATAATTTACTCGATTATATAGGCATGTTCCTCAGATTTGGGCTGAGATGAGAGGCTTGTACCTCATCTGGCTGAATATGAAAGATTCTTCGTCTGGATTTCCTTAGAAACAATCTGACAGGAGTTTGGGCAGTGAATATGGCAGTAGAGCAGGACTAGCTCTGAATTCTAAGACCTCCCAGACGTGCTCAGTTTAACTTGGGAATTATTCGCTTGAGAGGAGCATCTATCAGCTTCAAGTTGCTTTAAAGCTTAGTAAGCTCAATATTAAGGTTAGCACTTGATAGATGGCTATAACAATTACAGAAACAGTGGAATGCAGGATTCCAAGACACAAACTCTAAACTGAGTACAAACATTACAGAATGGAAGAAAACAGTGTAGATGTGCGGTATGAGTCTCGGTCAGAAGACACAGCATAAGTAATCGGGATCCCAGAAGTAGGATAGTTGCGAGATGTAGATGGTGGTGGACAGCACAAAAGAATGCAGGGTGACATGGCCAAGAAGCTTAAACATTCAAGGAGCTCTGCCAACCCCCCAAAATAACTACATCTAGGCACATCATAACGACTGCTATAGATCAAATACTTTAAAAGCAGCCAGAGAGTACAGGAAAACATGTTATCTTGAAGGTTGACAACTGTTTTGATGGAATGACAGGCCAATAGACAATAATGGACATTTCAGTGTGCTGCAAACAACTTCCAACCTCAAACACAACTAGCACAAAACATCCTTCAAAAACAAAGATGGAAAGTCTGACAGGATTACATCCCTTGCAAAAAAAAAAAAAAAAAAAAAGGATCCTCTGGGCAGAAAAGTCTTGCAGGAAATTGCACAACTGAAAAAGCAAAACCAGCAAATACGTCAATATAAATGTACACTGACATTAACTGTATAAAATAATCTTGTTAGGATATAAACATAGGAAGTTAAAATAGCAAAACTGCAAAATGCAAGAGTCGGTGGATTTTTGTATAAAATGTATGTAGAACACTATCAAAAGTAGAAAACTTGGTTTTGGACATCAAAAAGCTCCTACCTACATGCGTGGTATCGGAGCCTTGGAGCAGAAAGCAAACATTGGAGGGGCTCATTTTAGGTAAAATGTTGTCAGCCTGAAGGGAGTTGATGAATAATCGAGAAAATGGCTGAAACTGGAAGTATGGAGCATGAGTTGGGACACCAGCTATGCCAGCTACAAACTCGTTTGGCTATGTGAGATTGCCAAGTGGCCAGGGAACATGGCCTGGTGACCTAGTTACATTGGAAACAACTTCCAGGAGATTTTCCACTTATGGAAAATGGGTTAATTGTATAGGGCTAGAATTCTTACAATCGTACAATGCCCTCAAGTCATATTCCTTTCCCTATTGCCAGACAACTTTCTGATGTTGACTAATACACTTGTATAGCATAAACCGTTTTCAAACCTCAAACAGTGCTATGTTAAACTAAGCAAGTTGAAGAAAGGTAGTGTTATAATACAGTCACTGGAGTGACTTTTTCTCAAATCCCCCACTGTTTACCCAAGCTGAGACATTGGTGCCTCCTAACAGGATAATTCGGCTTTAGTCGGGATTAACACCGTTAGGAAACATTAACCATTTGAAAAGTGGCTAACCTCCCTGGTAACAATGATCTGGTTTGGGGAGCCAAGATGTGTGGAAGCCGTACCAAGCCTAGAGGCAGGATGCTTAGAACATCTAGGTGAAAGCTGACAGTGGTGAATTCCACAGTTGAAGAGGTCTCTACTTTTTGCTAGTTCCATGTGGCTTGGATTTCACTCTGCTTTTGGATGAATACTGGAATTCTATATCGGTAATTCTGCCATGAATCCTCACTAAGTTCTTGGGGAAACTCTGCTTGTTCCTTTTTTGTCCTCTGCCCCAGTCCGTTTGTTCCTGCCTGTGTGGGAATTAAGATGGTGTACAGACCCCTATACCTTGTCCTCTAGGTGTGTTTTACAGCTTATCCCTTTAAGATGCTCACTTCCCCATTTGTCTCCAAGTGAGCTGGTTATTGTGACCGTCCTTAACATCTGTTCTCCACTTGGCTCTGTGCCCCAATTAAGCTAACTCTTGTGAGCTACATCACCCGGTCTCCCTTGGAATCATACCTAGGTGGATTTGGCCATTGGGAGACCCTGACTAGAAAAGGTTGGTGGGAAGAGGTTTGGGTTCTAATCCTTGATTTCCTCTTGGCTTCAAAGCTGTCTTGGACAGGAACTGTCTCTGCAGATCTGTTTGTGCCAAATGGGACCCTCCTCCATAGTTCAGCTCTTACTGGGCTTCTGGTATCCTTTTCCATCCTTAGGTCTCCATGGTCGTCAGTAGCTTGGTGTTGCTAGGCCCTGATCTCGCCCTTTGTTCTTTTCATTGATGTTCGATGAAGGTTTCCTTTCACTAAATTCTTCAACGTTTGAGTTGTTTTCTGCTGGGACCCTGGTACATGGAAACGGCTGTAAGCTTGGAAGGTAGCAAGATAGAAGTGGGGTTCCACTTTCCTTATTACAACTCTCATTTGGTAGTCCATCTTCTCTTGGCATCTTGGGAGAGTACTTGATAGTCTGAAAGAATGGGGTTGTTTCCATGAAACAAATTGGAAGACCCTTCATCCGCGACAGAGAAAAGGGATGAGCTAGGGATTGTCTTCATTCATAGCCGATAACAGATCTGAATGTCCGTACACAAAAATGCATGTCCTTAGCTCTGAGGAATCGCTATACCGCTTTCCACAATGGTGAACTAATTTACACTCCCAACAGTGTATGTGTTCCCTTTTCCTATGCAACTTCACCAGCATCTATTTTTTGACCTTAGCCACTCTGACTGGCATGAAATGGTATTCTATCAGTTTTGACTTGCAGTTGTCTGAGTTTTTGTCCACACGTATGACTTTAGAGAGGTGTGTTCATGTCCTTTTTTTCTTGTAAGTTTCTTAGATGTTGAGTATTGCACCTTTGAAAGCTTAAATTTTCTGGTTATGTAGGTTGTCCAACTCATAATTTTTGTGGGTGTGCAGAGGCTAAGTTAGACCCTACTTGTCAATCTTTGTTGCAGTTGCTTTTGGTGTCATTGTCATAAAATCTGCCTGTTCCTTTGTGTGCGGGATGGTATTGCCTGAATTGTCCAGGGTTTTTAGTTTTAGATTTTGTTGAAGTCCCTATCCATCTTTACTTTTGTGTAATACACATGCTATGAGGGAAAGGGGTCAAGGAATATAAATCTATCTACCATAAAGACATAAGCACACAAATGTTCATCACAGCACTAGTCACAAATGAAGACATGGAATAAACCTGAGATGATCGATGACAGATCGGATACAGAAAACGTGTGTGTGTGCATGCATATATATATATATAATATATATATATATATATATATATATAAATACACTATGAAACACTAGACACCCATAAAGAATGGTCCTACCTTTTTTCAGGAACATGGTTGTGTTGTTGGAGGTCATTATCCATAGCAAACTAAAACAGGAACAGACAAACACTGCAGGTTCATTTAGAAATGAGCGCTAAATAACACAAAGGAGGGAATAAGACTGGGGAGTCCTTGAGGGTGGAGGGTGTGAGAAGGGAGAACAAACTACACTAGGTTTGGTACCTGAGTAAAACATGTACATCAAACCTCCTGTGACATACCTACGTAACTTTCATCTTGTGTATCTCAAGTCTGGAGTTAAAATGTGTGCCTGTAGTTACAGCTAAACTTTGAAGCTGCAATCCAAATGTAACGACTTGTAGAAAGCATAAGTCTGCTCCTAATGACACTTGTAGTCAAGTATCGGCTCCCCAGTTGCCTAACCTGGATATCTAGTTCAGAATCAAATGTGTTCAATGCTACCAGGGGGACTATAGGGGCAGAGCCAAGCACAAGGTTAATATTTAAGATTCTGAGCTTCACAAGCATGAAGGAACAAGATCTGTAATCTTCCAGCTCCCATAGGTCTATTCACTTTGTCCCAGGGATTCTTACCTCTTTTAAAATTTTTAGTCTGAGAAAACCTGGAGAAGCCAGTAGTCACTGTCCTCGGTATCTATAGTCTGTTTCTCCAAGTTACCAAGTAGAATGCTTGAGTCCTTACCCACCGTGAGGACACCCTCTCGCCACTTTCGGGGTCATGAATGAGGCAGCACCGCAGCAGCAGTCTATCTCTGGCTCACTCAAATACCAATAGCCAACGATCTTGAACTAAGACGGTCCTTCCAGCTGACAGAAGAAAATACAAGGTATAGGTGTGTGAAGGAAAGTTACTGTAGATGATGTGGGGCTCTGGGTCTGTTGAACTCGGGAATTCATTCTACAATGGAAGTCGGAGGATTCCCAGCCTTGGGTGTGAAACACTGCACAAAATGGTAGCTCTAGTTACACGGTCACGTAATACCTTACTGTGGTACGTTAGCCCTACTGAAAAAACAATGGTATCTATTAGACTTGCCTAAAATAAAAGGCTCACAGTAGGGATGTGTGTGCACTTGGTGACTGGGAACAGAACAAATGCACAAAATACTGGTTTCAATTACACTAGCATTATTGAACTATTGAAGTTTTATAACCTAATCTAAGCTGGCTGACATAGCTTTCTAAACTTGAATGGCATTAAATAATGGTCCTGATTATGTGGGGGATGCATTCCCCTCGGCTCAGACTTACTCAGGAAAACCTTGGCTTGCTGTTGGATAATCAGATGGATTCTGTTGCCAAGCCAATATACCAAGTAGTTTCCCATCCACTGCTGGGGCTCCTTGTCAGTTCTAGCATCTGCCCCCTTTGGGTTTTAACCACAGTTAGACTATACTGCCTCTTTGTGTACCCCTCACTTAAGAGACACCTACATATTGGTACACAGGCTGTTTCTAAGTTGTGCCTGTTTCTCATCTTACCTGGCAGCTAAGGCCTTGAATCTCTGGACCAGAGTCTTGAGCAACTTTCCTTGGGCTTCTCAAATAAATGCTCTGATTAGATTGTCTAGGTTTATACTCGATTCTTAAGGTTATTTTGTGTGGAGTAGACCCTGAGGGAATTAAGACAATTATATTGTAACATTCAAGTGCAGGATAAGGGTGCCTGGGGAAAGGCTTGGGTGTTGCCTACTTAAAATCTTCAGCTTGCTTCTATTTCCAGAATGTACTTTGATACCTAGACTTGGATTTTTAAGCCTGAATTGAAGAACGGGGTGAGAGGTAAAGGAAGTGACACAATGAGGTTGCCATAAAAACGGGTATCCTGGGAACGAGTGTCCCCTTTATCCTGGGAACAGGATACTTTCACTAAGTCTCAAACTGACAATTTAGTCATCCCCTAAATGGCAGCTATACATAAGGTATGTCTTGTGAAAGAACATCGCTTGCTTGGCTGACTGTAGCTGTACAGATGAGCAATCACAAATGAACATTGACACTGCCAGCTAAGATTCTCCCTTGGCATCTACTGCCAAACAGTTGCTTTGGACTGACTCCAGATATCGGGGAGTTTCTTCCAGATACCGACTCATACCTGGGCCGGTATTTGGTTTTCAGTGGACTGGGGGGAGTCTCATAAGTTTCTCACATGAGTGGGATAGTGTTCGGGTGCCTCCACAGGTAGCCATGATCTGGGCTGAGCTTCATAGACCTAATGCAAGACAAGGAATTGCTTAGCAAGAAGAGCTAAACAAAGCAAGAAGTCCACAGAACAAAGGAAAAGCCCATAAGCTTAGGGAAAACCTCTGGAAAGGCCAGGAGATAACTTCGTGACAGAAACCAAGGGTTTGAAAAATGGAGAAATCATAAAAGGGGTAGAATATCCAGTTGTTCAAATGACTGCAACAAGTTTAAAGTTCCATGGGTCAGCAGACGTGTGGTTGGGTTTGTCGTAGCTGGATTTAGGATGAGAAATTGTGATAGGAATGGGAATCTCAGTATGCCATTCAGTGGGAATGTCACGGGGGAATACGAGTTTCCCAGGCATTTTGGGCTCGAGTTCTGCATAGAAGCAACTTTACCGATGAAGACAAAGTGGTGATGAGATACGACAGGATATGGGCTGGCACAGATGGCTTTTGCTACGGCGTTCAAGGTAGGTAATAGCCGCATAAACCTTTCCTGGTCTGAATACTCTAGGCCACTCCTACCACTGGAAACCCTATGTACAGCATGTAGTCAGTTTGGGCCTGTGTTAGGCATGTGAAGTAAGAAGGGGTAGATCGAAGGCGTTTGTACTTACAGTTGAGGCCAGCGGTGAGTCTGAGAAATGGGAAATGATCGTAAGGTATGTCATCCAGCTTTTAGGATGGGTGTTTGACCCTGGTTGCAAACATAAAAGCCAGCTCACTATTTCTGCTCATGTGAGCACGTGGAATGGTCAGCTACTGTCAAACGACATATTCTAAGTGGATCTGCAATTTTGGGAACTATAGTAATAAAAGCTGTGTTGGCCAAACTGGAATGTATTACAGTCAAGGGATGGTCCTACTCTGGTAGAATTACACTTGGCATTACATGGGATGGAGGAGTAATGGGCTTCATACTCATTTAACTTTAAGACAAGTGGTAAGGGGCTCTTAGCACTTGAAATGGACTGAAAAGCATTAGTCTTGCCACCTGAGCTGTGTCTTGTGCCTTTATGCCTAAGAGTGAGTGAATATGTTGAACTCGTATGTTCTGAACGAGTTGTACGATTTCCATCCTAAATTCCAGCTACCATGGAAATAGGTCTCATTCTGGAGGGTAAGATGAGCTTTAAAGCACAAGTCATCTTCTAATCTTTCAGAAAATTACCTGAAGTTGGTCTAGAAGTATTCCAAGTTTCTCTGCCTGAATTCTGCGCTTTACTGTCTGCATAGCCTAACAAAAATCCCCATCTTGCAGGGAGAACCTGGCCTCTGGCACTTGTATACCCTATGAAGAGTTATCATGACTAGGCTAATATTTGGCCCCCTGCTCCTATGGGGAGTTGTCAGATTTCCTATAAGACGAGTCAAATGTGGAATCTGAGGCAATGAATATTGTGTGAATGTTTCCTTAGTCCAGTGTTTGGAAGCTCCTGTTACTTCCAAAGCTGAACGTTGTTACTAAGAGGTTGGGCAATGTCAATGTGACCTGAAACCCAAAAGAATATTGCTGTGTCAATTCTGGCAGAGTCATGCTATGAGCAGGGATAGCCTCACCCAAGCTGGGCAGATGCTGGTGGGGCCCAGGGGGCTCTAGATGAAGAGGGCTTGGGTCAAAATTTCAGTCCTAAGCAAGGCTGACATCTAAAGGCAAAACCAGTGTTGGCTATGAAATTCAGAATATAAAATGAGTTCAGATCTTGTGCTGGCAGTAACAAAGATCAAAAGCCTGAAAATAATAATCCCATCCAGCCTAATGGCCGCACTGACGAAAAGATGGACAGAAAGCTTGCAATCAAAAGCCATGTCTATATTGTGAAGACAAGAATGCATCTTGGTAAGGTGTGAATTTCTGCATATCTACTACGCTGAGCCTAGTGAATCGTTCTTTTCAAGCCTCTTGAAGCTTAAATTTAAGTCTCTTAAGGAAGTTGTTAGGAATTTGCGCTTTATATTCTAAACATAGTCTAGAATCCATTAAGATACACTTCTAAAAATTACACCATTCTGTCGCAGCTTAATGCCTGTGGTTGTATTTTGCTTTGCTCAATTTTTTAACCCCTTTTAGTACTTACCAGGTATGTTTTGACCCCGTTACTTCCAACCTTTGTCATTAGGCGCATGTTTCTTTAAAAAATTGGATGAAGTAAAATTCCGCTGAAACCTTTGAGTAGACATCTACTTCGGTACCTGGGTGATGCGATTTGCATGTCTTGCATTATTACATCCCTTTCTCATGCTGTCTGGGACGCTTGCACCTCTTACTTGCCACTTGAGATCCTCTCTTCCTTACTGCCTCTGTCCCTGTGCAGCTGCTGGTGTCACCCAACAGCACTTAAACTCGGCTTCATAGCACCTACCTCCCAGTTCCTGCCCCAGGATTTTCCTCCAATCTGGAGGCGTGAGAATGATCCTGGGAATCCACCGGGCTTTCACTTCCCCCTGAAAGTCTGCTGGGGGAATTAGCACCTGGGATACAAACTTTGATGGATGGAAGTTGGGAGCCAATACATATCCCTCTATCATCTCAATCTGAAATGTTTCCTAAGGCTATAGCTTCTGGGGTGACTGTAGAGTGGCTAGCAGTGGTGGCCAACTCCATAATGCAGACAAACTGGGCTTTCCTCTGTCCTTACCCTTCATGTTCCTTAGGATTATGTCCTCAGACTGGAACACCAAACTTTCGCTAGTTTCTGTGAGAGTCTAAGACACAGTGGCTAGATCAATTTTCTCTCCAATCTCCTCTCCCTGTTACTTCAAAGCTTTCATTTTCTAAGGTTCCTTTGCCTAGGGTT
Organism: Lagothrix lagotricha; assembly: GCA_963574225.1. Lineage (NCBI taxonomy): Eukaryota > Metazoa > Chordata > Mammalia > Primates > Atelidae > Lagothrix > Lagothrix lagotricha. Next base: position 33,147 of record CAUYNB010029491.1, on the reverse strand, counting down.
ACCGTCACACTTCTCATGGTTGTATCCAATCTTGTATCTGCTTTAATAGCCACCCAGGTAGCTCTTCAGGTATAGATATCAATTCAAAAACATGGGGTGAAGTGGAAAGTGAAGGGATAAAGCATTGTTAGGGGATAGTCCTGGGATAGGAGGTGGGTGTCTGAATCACAGGACCACATGCTACTTAGCACCAGACTCGACTATCTTAATGGAGCCAGCATGGCCACAGTGAACTTCTAGTGAGGTCAAAATTCTGAGCTGAATCCCAGCTACTTGAAAGACTGAGGCAGGAGAATCCCTTGAACCCGGGAGGTGGAGGTTGCAGTGAGCCAAGATTGCACCACTGCACTCTAGCCTATGTGACAGCAAACTATGAAAAAACTTGACTTGGAGTCCATTGGCTGGACGATCTAGGGAAACCAAACTTCATGTAAGGGCACCAGAACGGGGCTTTGTTGTTCTTGTCCTCATCTGGGCATAGCCAGCCTGGCTGGTTCTCTTCCCGGAGTCCAATTTTGGCCAAATGTAACCTGTTGACCCAGGAAATCTTGCTCAGGGGGTTGGGGGTGATGAAAACCACCATGAAGCTGATGGAGGGTGGCCAGACTTGTCGGGTTTCCCAGGAAGCAGGAGCCTGAGGAGGCACCTGTTAGCCGAGTGGATCTCTTCTTTGACCCATATCAGACTCTGCAGGGCCAGGCACTAGTCTTGAGGCATGGTCATGTTCAAGTTCTGGTAGGTGCCGTGCAGTGTGCTGACGAGAACTGGGATCTGCTCCATCACGGCCAGGTCCTTCTGCAGGTCCTGAAGCTCCTGGAAGAGGCACGGGGGGCCGAGGTACAGTTTGTGGGCCTGCCCTGAGGTGGGGGTGGTCTTGGTGCCTACATGCTGGATAAGCACGTTGTCCTTGTCGTAGGTGCCACCGTCCTGGCCCACCTCCAGCACCTACACCTGGGGCAGCGCCGTGTTCCACTTCACCACATACTTGGGCCTGAGGGGCACCAGGCTGCTGATCTCCAGCTGGCCTGTCATTAGCAGATATACAATATTCAAGGGAGAATACTCCCTTCTAAGGGAACTGCATGTAGCCACTTCAGTGCATGGATTGACTCTAATAACTTAAACATGAAACCTGGGTGAGGGATTGTATCAGGCACGTTCAACGAGAGAATTGGGAGCTGCAGGGTGGATATATACATCCATAGGCCAGTTCCTTTTAGTTTTAGTACTTGTGTCCTATGATTGTGGAGGCTGATGCAAGCCCAGAAATCATAAATCTACCAGTCAAAAGATCATAAGTAATCTGGATCTAAGATATGTGGCCGGGCTATCTTGGACAAAGAGGTTCATGAGCAGAAATGAGTTTTGAACTGACCAAATAAGACTCCTAGATAATCGGGGAACTAAGTCAAAGTCATGACTATAGGCTTTAATTTCATCTCAATATACTTTCCACACATACCTAGACTATATTTGGAAGTACTTGACCAGACTGCAAACCTAGCCAAGCTGACCTCAAAAGCTATAAGGATCATGACTGACTGGTGTAGTTAGATGACTTTCTCACCTGCTCTTGATCTGATTATACTGACTAAACTGTCTCTACCTGGCCATTTATCTCAACCCTAGGCACATCATGGTTGAACAGCTATTGCTGGTTGGTTTCCTGCTATGGTTGCCATGTCTTAGTTAAGTACAGCTCCTTGGAACCTGTTAGACTCCTATCCCCACTGACACCAGGGAATGCCATTCCATGGCAGTATCTCCTATTAGGTCTGGCCCGCGTAGGGCAGCCACAGCTAGGCTGCTTGGGGAAGCCAGTGACCCTCACTAGTGCTTTTTGCTGGCTTACTCGAAGGCATGCTCCACAGAAGGTATGGTCAGGTGGTAGGTTTTCTGATATCATTGTTGATGCTACCATAATCGCTTTTGAGTCTAATTTCTTTATCGGTACTGATAATCCTAACATCACAGGCCACTCCTGGGTGCAAGCATCAGGGAGGGATCCCAGCAGTGTAAGTAGTTGTAGGAACCCTTGCTGAGCTACACAAAGGTACTCATGATCTCGATGTTTTTGTACAGCTTGTCTTTCCCAAAGCATTCTAGTTCCTGCTTACATTCTACAGTTCATCTGGGAAATCTATTCATTGCAGAGCGTTATATTCTATGCTGTTGACCTGACCCTATTGACTAAAACTACCTGACTTTGTACTATCTCAGTACCCAGGATTAAAGTAACACATCCCAGTTAGCCTCCTGGGCTACCCACTGGCTGTCTTCTGGACATGCAATGAAGGCCTGTATTTAAGATTACTGTTCGTAACTAGAATCAAGCCTGCAGGGACACGAATTTCTTGAATCACTGAGCTTTCACGGAATAACTTCAACATGGTCCACGAAAGTTCTCTGGAGCTTTCTACCAGCATCTATCTGAGCAGTTTAGTTGCTATTCCTGACGGCAAGCTTGGTTTAGAAATTTGTCCTCTATGAAGTTAAACTAATTTGATGCATGACAGTATAAACAATGTACAGAGTAACTGACTTTTATACTGTTCGTTTGTCATAAACCATTGATGGTCTATTCTTAGGTCTGTCTTGAAGTAAGGGCATGGGGAGGGAAAATAACCATGGTAAATTTTCTCTACTGGAGCAGAACCATCCAAACTTGAGACTGGAGTAGCCATAGTTGAACTGTGGAATAGGGCAAAGAACTCTTCAGAACAAGGTACAACCTCGACTTTAGCAGGGGCAAATGCAGGGGAGTGTCCTCAAAATGGGATATCCTAAAACAACATACTGAACTGGGGGCCATCAGAACATAAGTGGCCCACCGTGGCATCACTGCTCACTGGAATACTCAGCAAGTGGGTACTGATTGTTCTGGATTGAAGATGCCTGGGGCCTCCTAGAATGTATCAGCCTAGGCATTTCTGAGCATTAATGAGCTCAGGGATGACTGAAGCCAATAGGTTGTCTTAACTCAGAGTAGCTCTTCGAAGAACTTAAGGGAAAGAGATTTCCCTGTAGGACAGAGGTTGCCACCTCCTTGATGAGGTGTCCCAAAGGTGATTCTAGTCGGCTGGAATACCACTGTACACTATAAGCGAAGTGCGGCATCAACTTTAGAATCCAGATATCTTGGGCATCAATTTTAGAATCCAGATGCTTTGGATTTGGTAAAACTGAAGATTTTTAACTCGGTTGATAGTCGTATTTGGAATACTTGCTGGGATACAACTTTAAGTCAAAAGACAATTTTGTGAATCCAATATGAATTCATGGTACACAAAACAATGTTAAGTGACAGAACTCGGAACAGAAGACAGTTACGTGACACGGAGCAAACTCTGACAGATATGACTGAATCCCTGCTGGCTCTGAAGCCTTGGGAGCCAGCTGACTCGGACTTAATTTGGATAGAACTTGAAAATACATCTTTGACTAAATGACCTATGTAAAGATAAGCTTTTCCACCAGAAAAACAAGATGACCACCTGTGCTTTTGTGTCATTAGTCTACTTTTGTATACTGTATTTAACCTGTAACCTGCTCTATTGATCTACCCTTGTGTTAAAACATGAAGCCAGCGACTATCCCTCTATATTGTAAAGAGAATTATTGCTACCAAACACATAAAGGATTAAGTAGTAGAGTGACAGATTGGTTAGCAACCACAGACATTTTGATACCTGCCTCTTGTAACACTGATGGTTTAAAGAAGGAATTCCTTTCATTGGACCATAATACCTTTCAAGACCTTAGACACATGTTTTTTTTTACTTAGCTATCTTGGGAAGTAAAATCTCAATCTTGTGCATTGAAATAGTAGCAGTGTTAAAACTCCTTAGAATTGATGTAAAATCCTATGTAAGATAGGCATAAACCCAGTGGACATGTGGCCAAAGATAATGGACTCGCCTGTGCAGCTTGGAAGGATATGAAAGACTATTGAAATTCCTGGAAAGATAGTTGAAGCAAAATGGGTAACCACTTAGACTCAGTGAATGATACACAAAGGTCACCTCAGAATTCAACTGGCCCTCTTCAACTTCAGTGGTATAAATTACCAAACTGCTTTTTGGAGGTTAGGGTACCTAACAGTCATTTCACCCACCTTAATCTCTCCTAAATGGAGGTGGTAGGGTTGGAAAAACAGGCAAAACTCTAATGAAGCATGTTCTGTGGTAAGTTAGCCCTGCTGAAACATACTGGGAGTGATAGCTTTGCAATTCTCTTGCTCTCGGGTGCTCATACTAGCTGCTTCAATCTGTAGTTTCACTGTAGCAGTATGTTTTTTGTGATGGAGCCTCTCTATTGCCCAGGCTGGAGCGGAGTAGCATGATCACTCCCTACAGCCTGAAATTCCTGGGCTGCAGTAATCCTCCCACCTCGGTCTCACAAGTAGCTGGAACTACAGGTGCATGTTGCCACACCTAGCTTCCCTGTAACAATCTTTCAACCACATTCTTCATAGCAATGTCAGAACAGACTAACAAAGCAAGTACCTGGAACTGGGTAATTTATAGAAGTTTGACTCAGTTCTGCAGACTGTTATGTAAAGGAAGCTCTGTAGAAGTATAGTGGCTTCTGCTTCTGGGGATGCTTCAGGAAGCTTTCAATCATTGCAGAAGGTAAAGTTGGAGCAGACCTTTACATGGTTGGAGCAGGAATGAGAGAGACTGACAAGGTGTGCTGTATAAATTTAGAGGACCAGATCTTATGAGAACTCATCACAAGGATGGTACAAGGAGGATGGTGCTAAACTGTTCATGAGAATCTTCCGCCATGATCCAATCACTTTCTGCTAGGTTCTACCTTCAACATTAGGGATTACAGTGGGACATAAGACTTGGAAAAGGACACAGATGTAAACTGTATGCTGCCCCTGGCCCCTCCAAAAATCTCATGTGCTTTTTACATGACAAAGCGCAATTGGCCCTTCTCAACAGTCCCCAAAAGTCTTATTCCAGCATTAGCTCAAAAGTCCACAGTCCAAAGTCTCATCTGAGACAAGGCAAGTCCCTTCCATTTATGAGCCTGTAAAGTCAAGAACAAATCGGTTACACTCAAGATACAATGGGGTTATAGGTATTACGTAAATACTTCTGTTTCAAAAGAGAAAACCCAAAGAATGGGGCTATAGGCCCCATGCAGATCCAAAAGCCAGCAAGGCAGCCACTGAAGCTCCAAAATCTTTGACTCCTTGTCCCACCTCCAAGGCACACTGGTGTGAGGAATGGGATCCCAAGGTCTTGGGCAGCTCCACCCCTCTGACTTGACAGGGTTCAGTATCTACAGCTGCTCTGATGAGATAGTGGAGTGTGTTTGACTTTTCCAGGCACAGGGTGCAAGCTTTTGGTGTGGATCTACCATTCTGGGATCTTGAGGACAGTGGCCCTCTTCACAACTCTATTAGGCAGTACCCTAGTGGGGACTTTGGGTGGTAGGCTCCAACCCCACATTTCCTGTCCACAGTGCCCTAGTAGATATTCTTGATGAGGGCTCTGTTCTGCAGCAGGCTTGTCTGGACATCCAGGCATTTCCATACATGCTCCGAAATCTAGATGGAGGCTTCCAAGCGTTAGCTCTTACAGTCTCTTACCTGCAGGCTTAACAGTACTTGGAAGCCACCAATGTTAAAAGGGTTAAGGAAATCCATCTGGAGAAGCCAAGAGATCCTGAAACCAGAAGAGAAGGGCAGAGGAAGGCTCTAGGCTCAGTATAGGCAAAAAGATGCCCTCTTGTCTGAATGCGATACCAAACTCGAGGCACTTCCATCTTCCACTGAAGTTGTAAATGTTATCTGCATACCTTAAATATACAAACGTTTTGGGCTAAAGAAAAACTGTCTCCCTACTGGATTCGTTACACATACATTTTTAAATGTCTTCATGACTTAAGTCTTAGCCAATTATGCACTCACTTATATATAGCTTTAACATTGGCCTTGTCATAGCTAGTGACAAGCTGAGTCACCTAAGTTTTCCAGAGCTCATGTGCTTAGTCATATAACAGATAAATCGGATACAACTGCAGGAAACAAACCCAAACCACAAGGACCTATTTTCATAATACAAGTATCAGTTTTTATCCCTACTCCTCCAATGGTCGTGGGTTTGTTTCTTACAGGGTAACTCAATTGCTTTAAAAAATCTACAAATGGCCTATTCACAATAGCATCTAAAATTTGACTGAGACATAGGGCATACCCCCAGAAACAACTATTGAATTGGTGTTAGGTGAGAAACTGCTCACTTCCTTTATTAATCTGGTCAAGAGACTTACAGCACAGTCTTGAACCAGAATTGACATCTCTTCCAGTTAATGCATCTTCCCCAAATGGCATTTTGTATTCAAAATTTGAGACTACCAAAATGGAGTCTTTCTAAAGACTTAGATTTAATTTGACTTCATCTCTCTTGAGGGATGGTTTTTGAGGGAGAACTAATACCAGGCATATGTCCTGTGTTCTTCATAACTCAATCCAGGTTGTGTGACACAGGGCTAACTGAGCAATTAGTCACTACTGTAATGGGGTCAAATGACAAATCCCTCCCTTTGCTCTGCCATCCCCCAAGTTATGGGACTATTCAGATTTGGGCATTCAGAAGAAAACCTCAGAATGATGGAAGCTGTGTTTAGAAAGAAGTTTGCAAGGGAAAAACTGGAAGTTAAAAGGGGGGTAGAAATACTGGCAAGAATGTTAGAGGTAGAACAGAATTTCAGGGGGAGCTTCCTCCTTTTTAAGAAAGATGAACGGGATCAGTGGGGAGAATGGTTAAGGTGTCTTACTGAGCAAAAGACTTGTTTACTCTTAGAGATGTTACTAAGAAAGCAGTATGTAAGATTGCTCGTTGCATAGCAAGTCAATATACCAGTATACCAAGGTTGAAGCCAAGAAAGCATAATCATAGAGCCACTAAATGAGGTGGGTGGAAACCTCAAACCTACCTCCTTGAGAAGTTTGGGAAATAAGGTTAAGGGAAGCCAGAAGGATGGTGGGATGGTGGGCTGAGGTGTGAGGAATTGCTGTGATTGCCCTTAGAAGTGAAAGGTAAAGTCGGGGTTGGGGGGGTGGGGTGCAGAAAGATGCAAAAGCATGTTTAGGCTGAGTCAGTTCCTTGGTTGGATTTTTAGACTGATTGGCACCAGACATCCTGCTGGAATTCGAAGGTCTGAAAAATAAGCAGTGTTGGAGCCAAAAGTCTTGGGCCAGTCTGAGCAGAGATCCTATCTATGGGAACAATGAAGGAAGCGCAAGTGGTCAGCGTACTATGCGACTCTCCATAGGCAACTGCAAAGGGGGTCAAAATAGGACCAGTGTGCCTGGTTAACTCCTAATTCTGCCTAAAGCCTGGCTTGTTAGTGTTAACTCTGAGGGGTGGTCTCAGTATCCCCTTGACCTACTTATGAATCCTGAGGCAGAAATCTAAGGAAGGAATTAGGGTATGACTGTCAGTTTCCTGCTGATGGGGTACAGATGGGAATACCATAATCGGGATGAGAGGAATTGAAGCTGTTTTACAGTAGCCTAGAGGTACTCTTGCATGCGAGGTCGTCTGGGGCTCCTGCCCTGCATAATGAAAACATTAGTCCTCTCATTTGTAGTTTCAGCACAAGACTTAATGGAACACTGAATTATGAGGTAAATTATGAGCCTTAATAGCGAAAAGGAAAGTTCTAATTTCAGGAGCTCTTGTGAAACTGATCACAAGACCCAGGACATTTGTGAGAAGTCCAGAAAATCACAGGTAATGCTGGGGCTTCTGGAGAGAGCTGCTGTAGGCAGGTGGCCTGTTGTCTAATCTTGTCCACATGGGTTTTGACTTCAGCCGAGGCGTTGTATGTACACAAGTTGTACTAGCTATTGCAGACTCCACCCTATCCTGCCAAGACGGGAGCAATCTTGCCTAACACAACCCAAGCCAATAGATTAAGTTGTTTGGGTGACCACAGATGTAGTTACATCAGCAAGAATTCCTAAGGGAGAGGTTTCTAATCACATGTTCATGGAACACTACTCCATACCAGAGTTAGTCTACCCAAAGAAGTACTTGGCTCCATCTTTGCACCCAGGCAAGTTCTGGCTTATGCATCTCCAAAACAAGTGTGAGGAACCTTTTAGTTCTAACAAATTTCAGAGCTAGTTTGGTGCTTAGCCTCAGCAGATCTAACTATAGAAAGAAAACTGGCCAGATAGACAAGTTCCTCATACATACAGGCTATCCAATGCATTTGTAAGCCAGGGAGAAGGGGGTTCCCTAGAACTCGAACAAACAATAAGGCATACTGGAAGCACCCAGGATCCTGGAAAAGCTGTATAGGTTAAGCCTGGAGTCTTAAGCAGGGCTTTGGGGATTGGACTCAATCGGGGTTCTGCAGCTAGTAAGTTTTATTACCAAGCACTCCTTGATAGGAAGGAGCTAATGAATTTGCCAAGACCCAAGGTAAAAGTTCAGAGGTATGAGTGAGCCGGACTTGAGGGGGTGATAGAGATAAAAGAATACAGGCTGCTAATATTCCTGTCAAGCTGATAGTCAACTAAACAGTGGGAAAAATTGTAAGCATTTCCTTGGCAAAATTGATCAAGGTAGTCCCAAGAAATGGGTGTATAATGGTAGCCTCCTTTCATAAGGGATTTAAGTGGGTAGGAAAACAGCTGGGTAGTGATATCAATAGGCTTAGAACAGTTAACTTCAGGGCATAGAGAATCAACTCTTCAATAAAGGAGTTTTAGAAGCAATTGAAGACAATCTTGGGTGGCTGTCTTTACTAGATAGGTCACTTGGGGTCTTTGACCACTCTGACAAAGTTGGGAATGGCCATAAAATTACAGGTATGACTAAAGCATTACTAGGGTTCCTTCTCCAAATCCAGAATAAAGAGCACATGTCTATAGTTGGAGCCTGGAGGGGAGGGGAAGCAGTGAGGACAGAACAATACATGTCTGACCAGGTCGTTGGAAACTCTGCCCAGAGCCAGGAAAATTGGCTGAAACTCAGAATCCTTAGGATTCTACTGCACCTCTCTGGGACTGAAGTGGGAATTGGAGAGGCCAACCTGGGTGGAGCACACTACCATTGCCATCATCAGGACTGACACCTTCATCCTAACAGTTAGCTCAAGGACCTCTAGTGTTAGAATCGGATGTCTGGACCCGCCCCAAATTTACAACATCCAAAACCTTGTTGGCAGAGCCCAGATTTGGATTTTAGTAAGCTCCCACGTGGCTAGGTGACTAAGCATAGCACCCAGCCTGGATTCTTCACATTACAAGGGCAGAAAGAGGATCCAGCATTAATGGATCCTGGGCTCCATGAAATTCTGGGCTCTTTAAGAAAGCAGCTGGCAGGCTGAGGATCCCAGGCACCTCATGGACATGCAATTCTTAGGCTACTGCACTTTGTTCCTGCCACACAAGCCAAGCTGGGATGAATAGGGACAGAAGTTACAGGGCTGCCATCAGACTTGAGCTCCACATCTAGCCCCGAATGTAGCTTTCTGAATTCTGGCAATTTCCCATTTTTTGAATTTGTTTCTTACTGTTAAAATGGATCATAATGGTTTTTCCAAGAGTTTTGTGAGGATTGAGACAATACATAGCAAGCCCTCACTACAGTACCTGGTACAAAGAAAGCACCCATGGATGTTACTTGATGATAATTTATCAACAGAATGTGACCTTCCCAGAGGGCAGGCAGGAAGCCACACCTGGTCCACAGAGAGCACCGTTGGTGTTTGTGGAACTGAAGAAAGCTGGTAATCTGTTGGCACTAAAACACTGTTTAATGAGTTTGTCGGGCAGCTGGTGTGCCTCAGACCCAGGCTAGAGAGCATGTGCCTGGGCTGGGTGCTGCAGCCCCTCTGCATGGCTGCCCTTGGAAGTATCCTGAATGCAGTGCCGTGGGTTCCAAAGTGCCGAGAGGATCCTCTTGTACTCCCTGCGGAAGTTCTGGTTCAGGAGCCCATAGACAATGGCGTTCAGGCAGCTGTTGAAATAAGCCAGTAAGTAGCTAGTGACAAATAGCCCCTCGGGGATCTGGGGAGCCACTTCTTGTGGGTTTGATGGCCACAGCAAGGCCGATGCAGTTAAGTGGGGCCCAGCAGAAGGCAAAGACCACAAACACCACAAATATGATTAGAAAGCTCCACAAGTCGCTGGGCCTCGGGCACAGCCTGCTCTCTGGCTTGGCTTTCCTGCGTGCCTGGAGCACCAGTATCCAGATGCTCAGGTAGCAGGACATAACGGCGATGGGGAGGAGGAAGTGGATGACCACCACTGCCACTGTGTACCTGGTGCTGGCCGTCTGGATGAAGGTGCAGGAGTAGACGCGTGGGTCATACTCCAGGGACTCCACAAAGAAGTTGGTTAGCCAGGCCACCACAGTGAGAAGCCAGATGAGGCAGATGTGCAGAGGGGTGTGCCAGCACTGGTAGATTTGGTGGTAGGCCACGCTGTGGCAGATGTAGCAGTAGCGGTTAATGGCATTGGCGGTGATGTTGAGGATAGCCGATGACACTGAGGCCCATCACAAAGGCACTGGCCTTGCAGTGCTCCTCCCCCATGGCCCAGCCGTCATAGAAGATGGCCACAAGGATTAGCGAGTAGGGGTACAAGGCCACCACCATGTCAGCCAACGCCAGACTCGCCAAGAACAAATTACCTGAAGCAGCAGGCAGAGCCAGTCAGCATGAGACCCCACAACTTTGGTTCCGTAGAACATCCAACCCACCATGGAGTTACTTTTGGCAATGTGAGTGGAAACCAAGGCCACTCACTAGCTATATGACTGAAGCAAGCTACTTAGGCTTTGAGCCCCATTTTCCTCCTTTGTGAACTGGGGGCAGTGATAGCCACCTCTCAGTATAGCTGTCAAGAGTTAATGATGCAAAGTGCTGGGGGATTTAACAGGTGCTCCCACGTGCTGTTTCCGTGAAAGGCACAGATGCTCGGGCTTTGCATCATTTAAGGCCCAGCAAAGATTTTGAAGAAATACAGTCTGAAGTTAGGAATGTGGATTAGTCATCACTACCACCCCTCCCTCTCATTTCCTCACCTCCCTGCATATCTAACAGTCTCCTTTTGCATTTTCTCCACACTGGCTAACAGGCTACTTTCTAAGTGTCTTTAAGTGAGTTTTTAAAATGTGAATTTTACTTTGTAAGTGGACTAGAACAAAGGTGTTGAGTAGCAACCACTTGTTTCTCGTATTCCCCTTTGTGCCCTGTCTGGGGCCAGTACTTCCAGCCTTCTGGCCATGCTGACAGACACTTGCAGTAGCGGAACAGAGCCCCAGCCTTGTTGGGTGAGGAGGGGCTGTCAGCATTCCTAAGCTCACAGCCTCTGAGGGGCCTCCCTGCTTGCCTGCAGTCGCAGCCTTCCTGGACTGTCCAGGCGTTTATCCTTTGAATGGGAGCTTCTCCAGCATCATGAAGCTGAGCCAACCAGAGAGCAGGAAACCATACAGCCATCAATATGCTTCTGGCATGTTTAAGGCTGGAGTCCTAGGGTGGAAGCAGGGTTTACTCTGGAAGAACACAATCTCTGCTCAAGTGTTTGCATTCTAAAACTGACAGTGACCCGTGAGTAGAGCACCAAGATCCTAAGTGTAGGCAATACAAAACTCACTAAGTGTTACTTTCTGAATACCTACTGTATACTCAAAAGAACAGACCCTCTTTCCATCAGGGGCTCTCAGTGATGCAGTGTGCACTGGGCATGATCTTTTAAATCTTCCGGTCTCTTGCCACATGGTGAAGACTCCAGCCTTAGGGTGGCTAAATGCAGAGGGTTGGTTGGGACGGATGTGCAGGAACTGGCAAGTCAGTAAAGACAGACATGGAAACCCCACTGCTACCGTGTCTGTTCCATTGCTGCGGAGGCTGGTGTGATGGCCTCGGGTTCAGAGGGTCAGGCAAATGGGAAGATCCTCCAAAGCAGAGCTGTTGGAGAGGCCAGGCTATGGATGAATTCCAGGAGATAAAAAGGGAGGCTGAGAGCCACCCAGCTAGGAGTTCACCTGAGTCAGCCCTTCAAATGAAGTAGATGCCACACCTGGACTTAGCCACAAAAGTAGGGAGAGGGTTGCCTACAGGCTTTCCACGTTCACCCCATGTCAAAGATTCCCCATGACATGCTCCATGTAGGGATAGGAATCTGAAAGACCCTCAGGTAGCCTTCATGAAGGGCCCATTTTGGCTTCGGAGGAATGGGGTCAACCCTACTGAGAACTCTCATAAGTCTACTGGAGTCCTGGCAGTTCTCAAGACCTAACTATAATACTGTGTCCATAGCTAGGTTAGGGAACTGAGGAGACAGGACAATTAGAGTTGCCTGTGAGGTAGTGAGGTTCCCTGTCTCAGGATCGTCTAGCAGGTTGGATGGCCAAGGAGAATCATGACTCGGTTGAACTGCTGGAAACTTACCTACCCTAATATTTACAATTTACTTCAGGGGTTAAAAATGGCCTGATATTCTTTCTAGTTGGTATATCGAGGCAAGCAATGTGCAACAAGGACCTGCTTGGGATGTGGAGGGTTTCCTGCCTTTCCATGTAATTCTCAGCCTGTTGGCGGTCTCCACTGCTGGATCTCCATCTCTGACTCACCTACACACACCTCACTTAGTTCCAAGAACATGAGGGATTCCCTCTCTAAATTGCTTGGCTTCAGCTGAATCAGGAGCCCTTGTCTGAGAATTCTAAGTGTCCTTTTGAAATCTGGAGGGTTATGCTGAAGTGAGAGCAATCTGGGATAATCAGAGTCTTGACACTTTCTGGCCGAGTCAATTTGGGCGAGTTTCCGAGCTCCTTTCTTGGTGACTATTCGTTCATGGGCTGCCTTTTCTTTTGGAGCCCTGCACACTCACACGGTTGGTTCTGTGAAGAGAATTTCTCTCCAGCACAGGATGATGGGTCTCCACAGGACCCGCTGGGCACGTGGCCCAGCAACATGCAAGCTCTTGGCACTTGGAAGCTGAGCAGAGAAAGTCAAGAGCTGCCTGGAGCCGGTGCCAGCTCTTCCAGCTGTTTCCCTGGGAAGGCAGAGTTAAGTTCTGTGTTAATGTGGCTTATCCTCTAATAATGCCCCAGAGGCTGGCAAACAGCTTGTAAATAGTGAGAAGAACACATTCAACCTCACGCTGAAAGTGATTCAATTACTCTCCCCTATTACTCCGGCTGTTCCTAAAAAGCTGCAGTCAACCACTTCCTGCTGTAGATTCATCTGCCCAGACATCTCACTGTCTCCAGGCTTTCTTGGCACAGTTCCAAATTAGGTGAATAAAATTAGTGTTTTGTCTTCCATCTGTAAGGAGCCAGGTCTAATGTGGATGATAGTTAAGGGGGAGATCCAGTTCTCCATTTCTTCCCCAGACAGGTGAGAAATCACTCAGTATGCACACAGCACTGCAGTCACCCTGTGCATAATGAATATTTATGTCAAGTCCTGGCGTGACTCATTTCCATCTGCTTCCAGCAGATAGCGTGTATTAGTTGAGAGAGGCTTTGACAACATGACTTTGTTCACTAACATGGAATCCCTTTCCAGGATTCATACGCAAAGCGCATCCTTTAACAGACATGACCGTCATGGTCCCCACCCTCTTCTCTTCATCTTTCTGAAAAATTTATTACTTAATGGAGATCTGGTAATCTAGGCAAGAGCCAGCCAGTGCTGAGCTATCTAGTATTCATCAGATAGGAGAATGCTGGAAGGTTAAAGCTCCCTGTATCCCTTGCCCCTCTTCTCTGTGCTCACCCTCTGCTCAGAAGAAAAATTTGGTTAGATGTAAATTTTTCTTAGTCATTAAGCTAAGAAGATAGAATCATTGACTCATTTGTGTGGCAAATTTTGCTGAGTATATACTAGGTTCTGCATGTGTCTCTGCCAGATGTAAGGGGAGGCAGGCCTCCCCTTACAAAGTTCATGGAGTCTTACAGAAGACCATTAAAGAAGAATAGAGTGCGAAGAGGGTTATTTTGGGGAAGTCAACAAAGGATCTGTCTTCTCTAACAGGGCTAAACTTCATCTACATTGAGGTCTTTCTCCACTCTTTGATCTGTTCAAATGTGTAATATGTTGAGTGCCTACCATATTCAAGTAGGACACACTGATGGATGAAAAACGTGGCCCCTGCCGTTGAAATGCCCACGGACCTGTTTGGGAAACAACAGTAAAACAGCTGTTCAATGTGGTGAGAGCTAGAAGAAAGGCCAGAACAAGGTGGTGGGAGCAGTGGGGAATGAGTCAACTTGGGACTGGGGCAGTGGCAGGATATGAGGCTGGTCAGGCAGGGCAATGCACCAAGGGGCCAATTACCAAGGCTTTTGCAACAGGACTCCTCCCTCCCAGAATGGCTGTTTACCTCAAAAGAGATCTTGGATGGGAAACATGAGAAATAATCCCCGAATTAATATGATACATTCTTATGTTCTAGGGATGGGCATTTGAAATAATTGACCATATAATTGACAACTAGATTTTCAAACCAACACTACATGTAGTTTGTGTAAGCTCATAATTAGATTCTCAAATCTCTTGAGAGCAGATAGTTCTTTCTTGCAAGGCCACATATTAATGAAAATCTTAGAATGTGTGGATGAATCATACAGAAGCTGAGTTGAAATCTGATTTAAAAAGACTAAACAGTAGTGTACACAGATATATATGGGGGTATTTCAACCACTTAAAAGAAAATATATTAACATAAGCATCCATTTAAAATAGCTAAGATGCTATTACAAAACATTTTTCAATAACCATCAAAAGATTATTTTCAAATTATGGGAAACATTTTTTTTTTTACACTTAAAAGCAACAACAATTGATAGAATATCTTACAGTTGATAGCATGGTTTTACATAAATGGGCTCTTGTTTTTCACAAGAATTCCTTCAGGTTGATAGCATGATTTCCGTTTTACAGATAAAGAAGCAGACACCCAGTTTGTGGGAATTGTTCTTGCACATAGCCATAATACAGACTGAAAAAGAACAAGAAAAAAACATCAAAACAATTAAGAGAAAGGGTGTACAGAGTTGCTTGGTCATCTACAAAAGTGAGAAAGGGCAGAAAATTGGTTATTGGAATTGGCAGTTAGGAAGTAAGCAGTGGCATCAGCAGTAATACTTCTATTTCCTGATTAATCTCCAATTTTGCCCTGGAGATTCCTTCTCTTGAAGGTAAAACTGATAGAGGAGATAGAGTGGCACTTGAGAATAAATAACCCTTTGATAGGGGACTGTGGAAGGCTTTTTTCCTTTAAGACTAGAGTATGGCATATAATAAGCACCTAGTAACGTTAGCTATTTATATTAGCTGTATTGACGGATAAAGAGGCTCACAATGTTTGACTGGGATCCCTAAGAGATAATGTGTGAGAAGTAGGGAGACGAAGATGAAGAAAGTAGGGTGTTTACTCTAGATGGCAAACTCCCCAAGACCTGGGACTTCACTTTCCAAATCTCTCTCCTCCACTTCTCCAGCAATAAGTATTTTAAATTGTAAGACTCAATAGGAGCTTTCAGTAATCTGAGTTTTTCAGTACATTATATCCAAATGCAAAATCTAGCTTTCTGGAGATAGTCAAACATGAAAGTTGTTATACCCCTGGGATACTGAGAGTTACATGGAAGGAATTAAAGAGGATTATTAGCTTTCCTGATTTTTCAGCTAAAGACATAATGGGATTTAAAAAGTGCTCACTTTTGCTCAGCGAAGAGGCAATAAAGGTATTCACAGCTGAAATGCAAAATTGGACAGCTCAAACGTTCGGGAAGGAGTCCAGGGTAGCTCAGTTTGGTCTTGGGCTGATAATGGCACTCTAAACATGGTATGCTGAGCAGGTCAAAAGATATCTGATGCCAAGTGGCATCTCAATAAGTGGTTGGTGGTGGGATAGAAGCCTGGATGGAGTGGGTTCCACTTCATCCTGTAACTCCTGGAGAGTAGGGACTATGGGTCTATTAGGCATTTCTAGACCTTCCAGAGCCTTTGTCCAGAACCGCACTGGTTATGAAGCATCATTTGCTGTCCCAGTCAACAGGTGGAAAGAGAAGAGGCAAGGAACAGGGGCCACAGTGCAGACTGTTTTCTAATCTAACTGGGGAAGCAAAGTACCCGCATAGGCAGAATATTCCCATCGGGAAGCTCCCAGGCAATTACTGGTTTTGGATACGAGGTTGGTGTGAATTCTCAGCACCACTGGAAGCCTAGAGAAGGGGCAGTTTTGCCAGCATAGAGAGAGTGACCTTGGACCAAAGACCTGTGTCTTCAGCAAGTGAATTCTCCATATTTTTGTAGGCAGTCTTAACATCAAATACTTCATATATTTTATCAATCATGAATGCACCCCAGAAATGGCAATTTTTGCACTCACTAAACCTCCCAGACAGCCTCTTTAACCCAGTTGCAGCACAAAAATCCATGGTCGGACCACAGCTTCTGACTGTTGCTTGGAAAACTAAGGTGGCTGTGCCTATGGAGCCAGGAATAACTGGTGCTGTTGTGCCTACCGTTCTGATAATGGAGAGTAGTTAGAAGTTTCAGTTGAGGACATGGTTCTCTCGGCTCTCTTGGATGGGCTGCATATTACAGGTAGCTTAAATGTGGCAACCTCGGGCCAGGCCAAGAAGGGGGGCTGTATAAGTCCATTTTCACACTGCTGATAGACTTACCCAAGATTGTGCAAGTTATGAAAGAGGCTTAATTGGACTTTAAAGTTCCACATGGTTGGGGAAGCCTCCCAATCATGGCGGAAGCAAAATTTGGCAGGAGGAGGAAGTCATGTCTTAAGTAGATGGCAGCAGGCAGAGAGCTTGTGCAGGATAACTCTTTTTAAAACAGATAAATCATGAGACTTACTATAGTGAGAACAGTATGAGAAAGACTTGCCCCCATGATTCAATTACCTGCCATCAGGTCCCTCCCACAACATGTGGGAATTCAAGATGAGATTTGGATGGGGACACAGCCAAACCACATCAGGGCAAACTCCCAAAGAGGAATCACTAGAGTAATACTGTGGCATGACTGGAATCTGCTGGGCAAATTTAGCCACACAGGAAAATCGGAACAGGCATGCCTTTATGCAGAAGATGCCAATAGCAAGCTTTTGAGGGCAAAAGTGAGATGTACTTTGGGCTGTTAGCTCTCAAAGTAATTCACTTTCATGAAAACCTGTATTGATTACTTGTGCAGTGCTGAGTGCTGTAACTGAGGTCTATCCCAGCTCATGAAGCAAAATCAATTCATTTTCTCCAAGTACTTGGTGTCTTGTCCATTTACAATTTGTTTCATCAGAGTGTATTCTGTTCTTACTACGTACCTGGCTCTGTGGATAGAAACTGAATAAAAGCGTCTGCTTGTAGCAGGTGCACAGTCCAGCGGGGAGAGACAAAGAACAATAGTACAGTGAGGGAGATGCTGTACTGGGGAGGGGACACAGGTATCTTGGAAGTCGGGTAAGGGAGACACTATGCCCTTCATGGAATTAATAATCAAGGTGGATAACCCTGCAGAAGAGCTAGGGAAGGGGTTGAAGGAGGAGCAGCTATTGACCAGGCAGAAGAGGCTGAGGGCGCACGTCTGGGAGCATAGCCCCTTAGGGAAGTGGCAGCAGCTCAATTTGGCACTGGTGAGAGGAGGGAGATGAGGCTGTAAGTTAGGTGGGTGAGGCCAGCCACAAATGGCTGTGGGAGCTGTGCTCTGGAGTTGGACTCTGTTCTAGAGATGGGAGGCAGTCAACAAAGGCAGGGTGTCACTCTTGGCACTGGTAACAGCAGCTGGAAGAGGGAGCAGGAAAAGCTCCCAAGCACTGTGGATAGCGTTTGCTCAAGAGATGAAGGCATGGAGTGGGACAGTAAGAATAAGGAGGCAGAAAAGGGGGAAATTGAGAAATAGTGGAAGACAAAATCATTAGGATATGTGAAATAGGAACAAAAGATGACTTTCAAGACAGTTATTTTGGAAATGAAGAGAAAAAAAATCAAACTAGCTCCAGTTAAGCCAAGGGAATGAAAGGTCCCACAGAGGGAGTGAATCTGTTACATACAGCACAGGGGAACATTTCCAGAGAACGGAGCCCAGAGGACTGAGGAAGGATGGGAAGCAGTGGGGTAGAGCCAGTGGATGTCAACAACTACATTAAAATGTCTGGCTGAGAAGGCGGCGAGAGAGAGAGAATGAAGTTAGGAGGGACATGAAGTCAAAGATCTTTTCTTTTACAACAGGAGACTTTGTGTCGTGTGTGCGCATATGTATGTGTAAAATACAGAAACACAAACTTGAAGTTTCCCGGAGAAAAGAGCTCAAAAATGCATGAGATAAATGAGTGAGGTGTAAATCGGTGGTCAGGGCAGCAGTGGTTAGCCCAGGAGGGAAAGTTCTCAACTACTGAGTCCAAAGTGGGGCTAAACCCCTGGAAGCACATTCTGGTGATGAGAGTGAGGTGCCAACCCAGTGCCATGGGCTGTGGAAGACGCTGAAAATGTAGCAGAGTGAATACATGGGGCCTTTTAAGTTGGGTCAGTGCCCTGACCCTACCTCCCACCTTGCTTCCACTCTTCTGTGTCCATTTCTGTAGTGCTACCTCTGAAGTCAACCCACCACATGCAGCAACAGAAGCTACAGATAGGATATCCCTGAAAAAATGACAATTTAATCACTCACCCTGCCATGAGGAGCAGCACTGTT
The DNA here is from genome assembly GCA_963574225.1 of Lagothrix lagotricha. Lineage (NCBI taxonomy): Eukaryota > Metazoa > Chordata > Mammalia > Primates > Atelidae > Lagothrix > Lagothrix lagotricha. The sequence goes on along the minus strand of CAUYNB010029491.1, from coordinate 14,454 downwards.
ATGGATGATACAGCTCTGCCCCGCAGAGGAGCTGGGTTTGTGATAGGCAAGTAAAGGATGCTGGTGTCTCCTGGGAAACATGCTGTGACCTCAATATGGGCTACGTATCTTGCTTATTGGAAACATACGTACTTCCATTGTCACAAAATTTTTAAATACCAATGATGTAAGGAGCCAGACTTAAGTACAGCAAGGTCTGAATAAGCCTTTCCAAAGTCTTCAGTAAGACAAGGCCTGATGAGTACAGTGCTACCTATCCAAAGAGCTGTAGGTTTTAAGCACCTTTTGAAATCTCTCTGCTGAGATCTTTCAGTTCAAGTCAGTACTACAATTGTTTGTGACCATCACCAGTAAACCCAGTGGTCACATAAGAACTGGTTAAATTGCAAGACTGCAGCAGTGGCAGGAATTGATGTCTATTAGATAGTGTTAATTTTTTTTTTCCTGGTGCTGCGCTGTAGTGGACACATCGGAAGTCAGAAAAGATAGAGGATGTGCTAGCAATTTAACATGCTCATGATCCTTCCCTGCCACACTCTCAAATTGGTAAGGTTTCTGTAGACCCTGCCAGGATCACGGAAAAGGCCAGCTCTCTCTAGGATGCAAGAAGGGAGGGGTGCTTTTCTCCTACCAAAAACATGAAGCTCCTACTTCCCTCAACCTCCTTTCTCATGGTGGGCAATCCAAATTACGGAGCAGGGAGCCATGGCCTGCCAGACGTGCCCTAAATACTCAATAAGTCGGGGACAAGAGGGGCCAATGGCAGAACCAAGAGGGCCCTTTCCTCCTCAGCCAGGAGCTGTCTCCCTTCTGCCTCCCTGTGCAGAAAGTGAATGTTTACGATGGCTACAAGGGACAATGTGTCAAAAGTATTAAATGCAGTTTTCTCATCCATAACCTGTTCTTCCCTAATATCCTGAACAGTGTATTCCAGAAAACATTAGCCACCACTACTGAAGTGACTGAGTTAGAAAGCTTATTTCTTAGCGATGTTTCCCATATGATGGCTAGACACTCGGAGTGTTTTGTTTAGATAAAAATCGGAGTCGTCTGGGTACGGTGGCTCATGCCTGTAATCCCAGCACTTTGGGAGGCCAAGGCTGGTGGATCACTTTAGGTCAGGAGTTAAAGAGCAGCCTGGCCAAGATGGTCAAAACCCTGTTTCTACCAAAAGTATTTTTAAAAAATTAGCCAGGTGTAGTGGCTCACCCCTGTAATCTAAGCTAGTCAGGAGCCTGAGGCAGGAGAATCTCTTGGACCTGGGAGGGTGGACGTCGCAGTGAGCTGAGACCTTGCTGCTGCACTCCAGCCTGGGTGACAAAGTGAGACACTCCATCTCAAAATAAAATAAAAATTGAAAAAACAAATCCTAGACTCGCAGGCCACACCAAATACGTATTACTATTTGCTAAAAATGGTCTGACTCTGTAGAAAAGCATTTTAATCTACACATCGTTTTTCTGCTGCTATCTTTCCATTTTAATTCACTCTAACATTTGAAGTGGCCATCTAAGGTCCATCTTGAGAAACTGTAAAATTAACCAGTCGCTAAGCTCCTTCTTAGGCTGAAATAGTCAGCATGTGCCATGACCTATGAGGGCAAGAGTTCAGATACCCACCCTCTGATTTTGTTTCTTTGAAGACCTGACTATGGGAATATAGAAACGAGAGTGGATTGAAATGGAAAAAAAGTACCCTCCAGGATTGCAACACGATTTAGCCAAATCCATTGCTTTAATTTTCAGTTAACCCCAGGAATTCCCAGTCTTCAGAAAAGACCATATTTCAAAACAACTTAGTTCAGTCCAAGCAGAACCTGCAATTTCTGCATTTACACTCTGTCAACTGAAATTGAGTTTTCAAATGACCTGGAGATAAGATTTTGACACACAACCCACTGGAATGCTTCCACTGATGAACTCATTTTTCAGCAAGGATTTTCTAAGCAACTATTAAATCTACAGTGGTTGGCATGGAAGGAAGTGAGGTGTCGAGCACAGGTGGTGAGATTTCTGTGGTCCGATGTGGGCACCTCTGGAAAGGCACACGGGTAGCGATGGCATCCAGCAGCGCGGGTTCCCACAGCGCCTGTGCCCGGCGAAAAGCATGCCAGTAAAACTTTACGCAGTTCCATCTGTGCCAAGTGCGTTCTTGGCAGCCGTTAAGTCGGAGGGGCAGAACTCACCCTAACTTTTGAGTGCAGGGTCAAACTTAGGGACTGGGTTAGCGTGAAAGGGAAAGGGAAGCCCGGACCGAGGAGGGAAAAGGCAGCGCAGATCCCGGGGTTGGGGACAAGACCAGAAGACAGGGAAGGGCCCGACCACAGCACCAGGAGTGGTGCTCACCTGAGTTCCAGAGCTTGCGGTTCGTGAGCACCAAGAGGATCACTAGGAGGTTGCCCACCACGTCCACGGTGGTGGTGACGATGAGCACCGCGGATAGTGCAGGAGCCACCCAGGGAGGTCGAGAGGTCCCGGAGGGCTGCGCGCTGCCTGCCCCCGACCAGCCTGGGCGCTTTACCCACCTGCCAGCCTCGCGGCAGTTGGCGAAGGAGCCGTCGTCTGACATCGCAGACTCTGCTGTGCTTTGGCCACCGGGCGGCCCAGGACAGCCGCAGAGCGGGCGCAGTACTGAGCTGGGCGCTCCCTTCCCTACCCAGCTCCGCACATGGAAGGGCGGCGGCCAGTGGAGAGGGGTCTGGAGGAGATAACTAAGCGTTGGTAGGGGATGGAGAAAAATACAAAAATGGGAGGAGGACTTGGGGTGCAGTCGTTGCAGAAAGGAGTGCGTCCGTCAGCGATGCGCTCAGGAACAGCTGGGACTGCACAGCTGACTCTGCCACCAGGAGCCTGGCCCTTGCCTGGCCCACCGCAGGCTGCAGAACGTGTCTTCCCTGAGTACACAGCCACATCCGAGACCCCGATTTCCTCCACAGCATCCCCAAGAGACTGTCCAGGCAGGGTCATCCAACCCAGGTTTACAGACTGGACAAGGTGCTGATGGCCTGGACCTCCCATCAATTATCAAGAAGGCAAGGTTTGAGGTTCCATAGGGGTGGTGCAGCTTGAAAGAGAATACAACTCCTAAATGGGCGGGTCAAAGCCCAGGTAAAAGTAGGGTAGACTGTTAGATTACAGGGAGCTGCAGAGAGATGGCAAACCTAGCTATTTTCTGCGAACTCGCTGGGTATTGTGGGGCGCCTTGGTGATGTCTCTACCGGATCCTTTCTAAAGCCAATACTTGAAGTATATGTTGATGAATATATTAAATAGATGGATAGCCAATACTGGGAGTTATAATGTGGTTTTTGGAGGGGTGAGGACAAGAAGAGGCATGATTACAAGAAAGAAGGAACTCGAGTACCCTTTATTAAAAATGTTTGAGTTGTGATCTGGTGATAACTTCTACTGGGGGGCTAATCTTATGCCAAGTGTTGTCCTAAGCACTTTTCACACCCACTAGAATCACTAAAATCAAAATGACTAATTTTCCTAAAGTTGTGAAGGAAGTTAAGCAACCAGAACTCTCCTACACTGCTTTAATGAATGCAAAATGGTACAGCCACTTTGAAGAGCTGTCTTTTGCCGCCTCAAAGTAAAATATACCCCTATCCTATGACCCAAAGTTCCAAGTGAAAAGGAAAGTATATTTTCACAGAAATGTGTACAAGAATGTCCAGAGCAGCCTTGTTTATAGGAGCTCGAATATGGAAACGCCCAATTTCCATCAACAGAAGAATGGATAAACAAATTGGTGGTATGACCATGCAATGGAATACCACTCAGCAGTAAGGATGACTGGACCTACATGATAGCATGGATTAATCAGATATGTTGTATTGAACAGAAGAAGCCAGATACCAAAAAGTAGATACATTTCAATTACATAAAGTCCCAAATCGGAACAAACTATTACTATTTTTTTGAGATAGTCTCTCTCTGTTGCCCAGGCTGGAGTGCAGTGGTGTGATCTTGGCTGACTGAAACCTCCATCTCCTGGGTTCAAGCGGTTCTCCTGCATCGGTCTCCTGAGGAACTGGGATTACAGGCACACCCCACTATGCCAAGCTAACTTCTTGTATTTTTAGTAGAGATGGTGTTTCAGCATGTTGGTCAGGCTGGTCTCAATCTTGACCTCGTGATTTCGCCCATCTCGGCCTCCCAGAGTGCTGGGCCGATTAGGGCTGATTAATCTATTTTCTAATAGGAACTAGAGAAGTGGTTACCTTTGAGGGGTGGGTATTGACAAATGAACATCAAGTAACTTCTGAATTGTTAAGTAATTTTACATAAATGATACTCTGTCCCCTTAAAGGTGCGGGAAAAGGATGCAGCAGAGAGGGAGGGGCTGATGATGCAGCGGTGTGAATAGATGATGAAGGGAAGGAAGAATGGAGAGGTGAAATGAGCTCATCTTTGAAGTGAGCTATTCCAAAACTTCTTAAATTGAGCTCATCCAAAACCCAAGAAGAAATAATACAGGCTTTTTGGTACTAGAAAAGAATCGGAAGCCAGATGCAAATTCAGATGAGCTGCTAAACTGGTGTGAGGAAATGAGAGAGCTCTCCTTGGCTTCTGTTTTCTCAGGGAGTTAGAAGCTACCCATCAGTCAGGATTCACAGGAACAGTGTAGGAGGTTTGTAGACGAACAAAAGGCATGAAGGAGCATTTCAGAAAGTGGGAACAATTAGTAAAGTGTAACAGGTGTCAGGAGCACAAATGTCCCTTGGCAGCTTTAGATGATGGCTTCAAATGACGCCAATCAGCCTGGTCAGTGGTCAGCAACTTGGAGCTGCTCGGGACAACCATGGAGTAAGGCAGGTGAATTTCTGTCAGGATTGGCATCTACTGGGTGGAAGTAAATAACAGAAGAAAGTTCAAGGGACTGGTGAGAAGCTGGATCCTGGGGTTTAAGTTTGAGGGGTGATGAGAAAACAGAGGGGCTGATGGGCTGTGAGACAAAGGAAGAAGATTGGAGGCCCTGTGACTTGAAAGAATTGTGAGTGAATCAGGAAACATACGTTGTTTGAAATTGAGATGTCTGAAGGGTGTAAATTTTGTTGCTGTGAAAGCTCTGAAGGTGATGATGGGAGTGGGTCTCTGGTGGAATGTGAGAAAAATGTTAGAGATGAGAAGGCCAAGGAACTGAAGTTGGGACTGAATATTATGGTGGGGAGAGTAAAGCAAAACTGAGTCTGGAGGCAAATTCCCAGTGAATGAGGAGGAATGACTAACAGGTCTGCAGGAGAGCAACAGGAAAGGGGAAACAGACACGGATAGGTAGTGTGAAAGCCCCCAGCTTTCTCGGGAAGAGGCAGCTGCATTTTCCCTGTCTTACAGGTGCAAACATTGTGGTACTTCTTGGCTTTCAGAGGCCAACATGGCCAATAGATGAGTTGGACACAGTGTAAGTTGCCTCCATCTAGACACACCCTCTAATACACATCTGGTTAACTGAGCCTGCAACATATGAATTTGCCCTATCTGCTTTGGAATGTGATTGTCCATAATAGCATATCTCAAGATAGGCACAAAGAATTGGCATGTTCACCCACCGAAGAAGTCAATGCTACATCCTGCCATGGCTGGCCGGGCTGTGCCTTAAAAGAGTCGGGGAAACGAGACAGCCACTTTAGAATAAAGTTTGGAAATGCATTACAAAACAGCACCTACCCTTAACCATAGCATTGAGCAATTGCATTCCTTAGTACTTACCCAAATGAGTCAAAAATGTGTATCCATAGAAAAATCTGCAGACAGATGTGTGTATAGCAGCTTTCCTCATAATTGCCAAACTTGGAAGCAACCAAGATGTCCTCCAATAGGTGAATAAACTGTGTGGCGTATATAGATGATAGAATATTATTCTGCTTTAAAAGGAAATGAGCCATGATGCCATGAACAACATGGAGGAACTTTAAATGCGCGTTACTAACTGAAAGAAGCCAAAGTGAGGGCTACATACTGTTTGATTCCAAGTATATGACATCCTGGAATAGGCAAAATTAAGGCTACAGTGTAAAGATCAGTTGTTGCCAGGAGTTTGGGGTGAGGGAAGGATTTTTAAGGCAGAGGAATTGTGTATGATACTGTAACGAGTAACACATGTGACTATATATTTGTCAAAACTCAGAATGTACAACACCACGAGTGAATTGTAATGTAAATTATAGCATCGCAGACACTGCTGTGCCCTAATACAAACCAAAAAGATTATTCGTTCAACAGGCAAAACCAAAAGCTGCTACCAACACTGTAATGAAATTTTATGGGAAGAAAAACTCTGGAGAAGGAAAGGGAAAAAAACAAGTGAGTTCCAAGGTTTCTAGATGGTTTCTCAAAGAAATAAGTCAACATTTTGAATGCTTAAAGAGCATTCAAAAATACTAGGATTTAAAAAATGTGAGCAAAACTGGTTTGCTCAACACTGATCCCAAGTTCAAACTCAATAAATGACCATAGAAGCACAGTGTCATGCATCCAAACAGTAGCACCTTTTACTCCAGTTTACTCCAGGTTGTACTTGAAACCCTTCCCAAACATCTTTGAACCAGGCTATTTTGAGGAGGGAGCAATGATAAGTCTCAGAGAAATGAGTTGCCAAGGTTGGTGGCTGATGAGTGACCAGCTGTATTCAATCTATTTTATTAAATGTGTGATGAGTGCCAGGCACAGTGGTTCACACTTGTGATCCCAACACTTTGAGAGGCTGACACTGGAGGATTACTTGAGGCCAGGAGTTGCAGAGCAGCCTAGGCAACAAAGTGAGACCTTGTCTGTACAAAAAATGAGGCACGGTGGCATGTGCCTGTGGTCCCAGCTACACAGGAGGCTGAGGCAGGAGGGTTACTTGAGCCTTGGAGGTTTAGGCTGAATGTGCTGTGATCGTACCATGACACTCCAGCCTGGGCAACACAGTGAAACCCTGTCGCTAAGTAACAGCTTTTACTCCTTCGGTATGAAATATACAAAGTATACAAACAATATAAGCAAAATTTTCTTTGGGTAATCAGCTTGAAGCATGGCTGACAAGCACTTTTAATAATGCTATGAACAGTAACTAGCACACAGGTAGTATCTACTAATTACTCTGCATTATGCATAGGGGACATCCGGATTCTTTTGTTTAATCCTCTCATCTCTGTGTAACATACTACTGTGTACTGTGAAGAAACTGAGATTTAGACAGGTTAAGAAACCTACCCAAGGTTGCCAAGCTAGTGGTTTCAGAGCTAGGACTGGAACTAGGCTGTCTGATTCCAGAACTTGGGACTGTTTTATTCAGTGGGGTATATTAAAATCTCCGGACCCTTCTTACCTTACAAGAAGGATAGGGAAGCTCAGCTATGTTGAGTAGATTGAACCCTGAGAGAAAATAGAGTAAGACTCTAGATCTTGTCAGCATTGGAAAGAAAATGGTTTTTGTAAAAGACTCAAAAAATACACCACTGCCTAGCATCGTGAAGCTGCCCTAATCTTTCTCTGAAGTGAAGAATGTCCTGGAAAGAAGGCTCTACAGTAGTAAAAACAAGACAAAACTACAAAGCCACTTACCCAGCACGTGCCCATGGCAGAAACCAGTCGGGTGATCCTGTGGCTGAGCCAGGCTTGGGAAGGGTTAGAGCAGGCACATTTCTCCCTACAGCTGGTTGCGTGATCTTTACCTTTCCTGACTTGTTCTTTCTCTTCGGGTCAAACAGAAAGGGAGTCGCTGTGCTGGTTATTTCAGATTTGAATCTAATTTAACAGCTCAGTGTTCAAGCAGAAGGGTCTGACCCTTCCCTCGGGATACAGTGAACCCTAAGTAAGCTCCATCGGTGTTATCCACTGCCCAGAATCGATTGTTCAGCAAATAAATAATATATGTATTTAAATACATCTAGATATAAATTAAGCATAATTCAAATGGTCTAGTTTTTTTATTGGGACTTATTTTGGGGTCACAGTTTCCCTCTGTCACCCAGGCTGGAGTGCTGTCGTGCAATATCGGCTCACTGCAACCTCTGCCTTGCAGGGTCAACGGATTCTTGTGCCTCAGCCTCCTGAGTAACTCGGATTACAGGCATAAGCCACCATGCCTGACTTCTTTCTGTATTTTTAGTATAGACGGGATTTTGTCATGTTGGCCAGGCTGGTGTTGGACTGATGACTTCAATTTGCCCACCTCGGCCTCCCAAAATGCTGGGATTAGAGGTGTGAGCCACCGCTCCTAGCCTTTTATTGAAAGTTTAAAACAGTTTACAGTTTACTTTAAAATACGTAGTTTATGGCATACTATTCTTATAAAGATTATTAGCTAAAAATGATAAGCAGGAAAACTTGGGTGAAAGGGGGCCCCATCAAGATGGAGATGGTTTTGACTTCAGAAGCAAATTTACTTCGGAAGCTGAATGCTAGTATTTGAAACCTAGGGGCAAGGGGACCCCACCATAGGAAGAAGACTCCACGGACAGGTTATATTAAGCAAGGCTCTGGCAAGAACAGTGCAGTTCAGGGCCCATGTTGCCGATTTATAGTCCTGGAGTCTGAGCTGAACAGGATGCACCACCACCCTCTTGGAGGGATCAGATTAAATCTATGCCCAGGCCCCCTACAGAGATGCCATTAGCAGAGTAGGCTTCTTCTCCAGGCGTAGCTGGGACTGGCCCAAAAGAGTCACAGTCCATAATAATTGCAGCTAGGTTCTCCCTATGGTTACTTAACCAGAGTTAACTTTTTTCCAGCCCAGTTAATTGATCAGGGCCTAGCCTGTTACAGTCCCAAAACTAATGTCCACAGCCAAGCTAAAGGCTTTATTATTGAAATTAGAGTCAGTTCCTATACATGGAGAAACAGCCCTCCATAGTACGTTATGGGAATGTTAGTATTACTGGCTCAGATGCCATCTTTCCCAGACAAGCCTCGTGAATCACCGAAGACATGGATGAAACATAGAAAACGAACTCGTTTGTAGGGGTCTGCCGTCACCTCCACTATCGAGCAGGGGACAGGGCACTGACACTCATAAATGGATTAGTTGACTTCCCTCCAAGCAATCAACATGGATTGCTTCATCTGGAAAACTATCATAAGGGGTGAATGGCCTCTTAACTCAGTTCCTGGGGACATCTCACAGTAGTGAAGACTTTTGATCCATGTTGCTGAGGACCCACTGCCTCAGTTTCACCCAGTGTGTGCCCCCTACCCTGCTGGCCCCTACCTTGATTTTTGCACACAGGATCTTTCCGGCATCCAGGGCCTGCCTTTGCATTAACAGAGGAAAGCATAATACACTGGTTCTCTTGGGGGTCTGTGTACACACCACTCACTGTCATCCTCTCCTCCTACACCTCTTCTTTCTCCTTCTACACCCATACTCCCTGGAAAGGGTGACATCCAATCACACCTGTTAATTAAGCATACCTAGGTAATGTGTTATCACCTCATATGCATTACCTAACGGCAGCCTTCTCGGGTAGACGGAATGATTCTCCACAGTTTGCAGATGAGAAAACGGAGGCAGCACAGAGAAGTTAACTGACTTTATGAAGGCTATAGAGTCGAGAACTGGCAAACTCGGGCTTGTCTGGCCCCAGAATCTCTTGACCATGACTATCTTCCTGGTTAAGTGTCTGAGATACCTAGTATGATAGTCTGAGGTGTTTTCTGACACCAACAAACTCTGCTGTTCTCTAGATGCCAACCAGTTGTCTTCCTGGGGCTAGCATGAGAGTCCGCAAGTTGGAGGGACTCGGTTCCACAAATCTGTCCCCACTTCAGATGCCAGTCAGTCCCAGACCACCTGTAATTCTGACCAACCAGATATAAATCGGAAGTTACCACGACCACCTTCTGAGATTTAATAGTTGTCTAGAACAGCTCACCGAACTCACAGTATTGATGTTTGCCTGTTTATTCTAGAGTCTACAACTCGAACAACCAAAAGGAAGACCTGACCAGGGCAAGGTGTTACTTTGCTATTAAACATTAGAAGTTACACCTTCTATCCAACTGTGAATTTGTACCCATTACCCAATCTCTATACCACCCCCTACCCCACACACACAAACCCTTTCCCAGAGGTCAGCCTCTGGTATTCTATTTTCTACCTGCATGAAATCAACTCTTTGAGCTCCCACATATGAGCAAGAACATATGATATTTACGTTTCTGTCCCTGGTTTATTTTACTTAGCATTATAATCTCCAGTGCCATCCATATTGCTGCAAATAACAGGATTTTATTTTATATGGCTGAGTAGTATTCCATTGTGTATATATACCATGTTTTCTTTATCCATTCATCCAGTGATGAACACTTAGGTTGATTCTGTGTCTTTGCAATTGTGAACAGTGCTGCAATAAACATGAGTATGCAGGTATCCCTTTGATATACTGATTTTCTTTTAGATAAATACCAGTAGTGATAATTCTGGATCATATGGTACTACTTCTCAAAAAAAAAAAAAAAAAAAAAAAACAACCCATACAAATGGCCAAGTCAAGTATATGAAAAATGTTCTGGCATAACAAACCATGATGAAAAATTCATCACTTATCAGGGAAATGAAAATTAAAACCACAATGAGATATCATCTTACCCTAGTACAATAGCTATTATTTAAAAGCATTAAAAAAAATGTTGGTGAGAATGCAGAATAAAAAGGGATTCACACACTGCTAATGGGTGTATGTGTTAGTACGGTCACTATGGAGAATAGTATGGAGATTTCTCAAAGAGCTAATATAGAAATTTTCTCGTTTCACACTGAAGTCCGTGGAGATGAACTGCCCTGCCCAGGGCTCTGTAGTCTGTGTGGTAGCGAGAGCTGGAACCACATTTGCCAACCCCTCCAATCCACCTCTTCTCTCTTACTCTTGCAAACAGACAGGTGGCTCACCATTTGTCAGAACATCTCTGTCAGCCAGGCACAGTGACTTACTTGCAATCCCAGCACTTTGGAAGGCTGAGGCAGGTGGAGTATTAGAGGCCAGGGGTTCGAGACCAGCCTGGCCAATGTGGCAAAACCCTGTCTCTACAAAAAAAAAAAAATGTATTTTTTTTTTTTTTTTTTTTTGGATGTGGTGGTGCATGCTTGCAATCGTAGTTACTTGGGAGGCTGAGTCAGGAAAATCACTTGAACTTGGGAGGCGAAGGTTGCAGTGAGCCTAGGTCATGCCATTGCATTGCAGCCGGGGCAACACAGCAAGACTGTCGACCGCGCATGCGCGCGCGCACACACACACACACACACCCACACACACACACACAAAATATCTCCTTCAGATTGAACCTCAACTGACAGTTTGCTGTGTGCCCCGCTCACACATGTAACTGCCTTGGCAGAACTGGCTAGCTCTTGAATTCAGTCTTGGACCCACATTCCACAGGCATGAAAAAGCCACGCATAGTCCGTGTAACTACAAATGCCCATTGCAAACATCATTTCTAAAATTCAAAACCAGGTGCTGCTATGTCTGACAGTCTGCTCTCTAAGAACATGAGGTTGTGGGTCTTAACTGCAGGGCGTTGACACATGAGGGCGGAGAAGCAAGCTTACAGCTTAGAGCGAACTGAAAGCTAAGCTACGGTTGTGGATAACCCAAGACTCCTCTTCTAATATGAAAACCAGCCACATTCTGAACATAGTCTCTGCTCAGCCCAACAGCGCCATATACCTGCCAGGCCAGGATACACCAAGCACACCCTCGCCACCTCCCATGCTCTGCCCTCACCTCTCGATGAGCTTTCTCTTACTAAAATATCCAGTTCTAGGACCAGTATTTCTGATGGCATCTCTTTAAGGTCAGGTGTCTTATTCTGTTGTCAGACCTTGGGTTCCTTGGTTTTCAGTTGGTTAAGTGCAGTCAGCACTCCTTTGTCCTCTGTAGTCATGACCATTCACTGGGGCAGTCTCGGGTAACCCACCTGGCTGTTTCATTCTCACCTTAAAGCAAATGCAAATATGGCTATAAACGCATTAAAGAGCACTGGATTTTATTGTAAATGTCTTGGGTATACAGGGCAGGGTGTCATGTATATATCACATGGCAAAACATTTTAAGGCTCCCCTTTAAACTCTCCTCTTTTCCTAAAGTTCCTATCCCATCAGCACGTACCCTGTATTGCTATCTTATGCTTTTTCCTCCCCTTTGCCCCAGCCTTTCTCTTCCTCTCCAGATTCTTTGGTTCCACCTTTGAGCAAAGAAATGTAGTCCTCTACTGACCTACTTTACCCATCACCCTTGTTGGCAAAACAAATGCTCGCTGCTGCTGTTCTTGTTCTCTCTTGTCCAACTGGAGAAAGAAAATTGACCCTTCTTAGAACGGAGTAGGAAAGATACTTAATGCCTATTACTGACTTTGATTTCCTATCGCACAAACACCATTTTATAATGAGAAAAAGAGGAAGAGGTTGAACATATACTAAGTACGCATTACATGCCAGATATATTGTCTTTTCGTACTGAAGTTAGTATATATGTCTTATACATCCGGACATATGGCAACTTACTTAAGGGCAGGGTCCATTTTTTCAGGGAATGACACCAATTTTGTTTGACCACAGAATTATGGCTCCCAAGATAATGTCTAAATATTTTCATTAGATGCCAACAATTGGAAATACAAAGGTCTCATAAAAATATGGATGTCTGGCTTCTCTTGAGAAAATGGAGGTCTGGTATGCCTATCCTGACTACAGTCAGAACCTAATAAAAGATGCCAATCCCACTCACCTTAGACGGGGGCCTGGCTTTGCAGGGCATCATAGTACCAAGCATTCCCTACTGTGTTCTTGATAATAAAGTAGAATCAATTGGCATCTGTCATCATGCTTACATTGTTTCCTTACAGTAAATAGTAAAGTTTAAATATTTTAAACACAGGTAACTAAGAGACCTAGAGTGTGCCATGCTTCTTGTTCCTACCCGCTAGTTCATTGGTCTTACCTGCTAGGTCCCTGTAGGCATTGGCATGCAAGAGCCCATTTTACTGAGTGCTGCTTTTGTACCTTCCCGTGGTGCTGGTGGGGATATTTGGTGGGTAACCTGCAATTCCTGATGAATTGGAATGAGTGGGAAGAAACGACCAGAAAGCTTCAGTTTGTTGGCTCTACTGCTTGCCTTTCCTCTCCTCCCGTCTTCCCTGCTGTGGCCTGGGGAAAAGTGGCCCTTTCTCAGTGCCTGGAAAACCTCAGTGTCCTTTTGTCCTACTTAGTCCCAAACCTTTCGAGACATCAATGACCATCAAAGCAAGGCAAATATTTCAAAAGTAAATACCTTAGCAGCACTCTTAATAAATCATGGCAGAGGACTCTCAATAGCTAGTTTGTTATATGCCAAGTCTGTGTTAGAAATGAATAATTCAGTTCTATAGCATCAAAACTGATTTATAATCTATTAAATCTCTGAGTTTGGGCCTCACTTTCTCAGAGAAGGTCAGGTTTTGGCAGTAAGGCCCAGGGAAAGGAACAGCATTGACAGAGCAGTGAATTAGAACATCTGTTGGAGATTGTCCAGTATACCTAACTGTACCTTTTTAAATAGACAATTGGATGAGCAGGCACAGTGACTCACACCTGTAATCCCAGCATTTTGGGAGACTGAGGCAGGAGGATCATTTGAGACAAGGAATTTGAGAACAGTCTGGCAACATGGTGAAACCCTGTCTCTGCAAAAAATTAAAACACACACAATTGGCTAATTGGATAATGAAATGTGATCTAATTCTTAAGCCTTTGTCAGTCTTTTCATATAAATAATTTTAAGAATTAGGAAGGAAATTGATTGTCACACCATCTGTCCAGATTTTTTGCTGTAGAAAATGTGGGAGTTAAAACTACATAGCCGCACATGTATCCCAAAGTAAAAATAAAAATTTTAAACACAAAATTTGTCACTAGTCCAAAAAACAAAACCTATATGGCTTCTTTCACAGTGCAACTGATGCTTCCTGGAGAAAATTCTAAGGCTAAGATGAAGGGCGTAAACTTAGGGTCCATGAAACCTCCTTTCTTAATACTTGCCTCTCTATCGGCTACTTTACCTTTATTTTGTACCCCCATTGGCTCCTTCCTGGCTGCTAATTAATGTATATGCTCTTCCTCAATTAGACCAAAACAGTGTGAGGATGGACCTGCCTTTTGCCTTTTTTAGCCTCATTAGCACCTGCCGTAGTACCGCACATGCAGCAAGTGCTTCAGAATGCTTTTTAAATGAATGAAAATGTTTTCACACCGAGAACTCTGAATCGTCCTTCCATCACTCTGTCCCCTCTCACAGCTCTTTCTCCTTGTTTGCCTCCTCGACTCTGAGGGAGACTCTGGGTGAAGCGTGACTTAGGGAGGAAGAAGCTGGGGCCAAAACTGCCTCCAGGCTTCCCACTTCAAGTCCTGCCCATTTTATCTTAACTCTGGTAGACTCATAAAAAGGACTTAATTCCTGGCTGGGCACAGTGGCTCATGCTTGTAAATCTC
>CAUYNB010029490.1:0-36374 GCA_963574225.1 Lagothrix lagotricha | reverse complement strand
GGGACCTAATTAAACTCCAGAGCTTCTGCACAGCAAAACAGTCATTAGAGTGAATCAGCACCAACAGAATGGGAAAAAATGTTTGCAATGTACCCATCTGACAAAGGGCTAATACTCAGAATCTACAAAGAACTAAAACAGATTTACAAGAAAAAAACAAGCCCATTCAAAAGTGGGCGAAGGATATGAACAGACATTTTACAAAAGAAGACATATATGAGGCCAACAAATGTATGAAAAAATGCTCATCATCACTGGTCATTAGAGAAATGCAAATCAAAACCACATTGAGATACCATCTCATGTGAGTTAGAATAGCGATCATTAAAAAATCTGGAGACAACAGATGCTGGAGAGGATGTGGAGAAATAGGAACACTTTTACACTGTTGGTGGGATTAAATTAGTTCAACCATTGTGGAAGACAGTGTGGCCATTCTTCAAGGACCTAGAAATAGAAATTCCATTTGACCTAGCAATCTCATTACTGGGTATATATCCAAAGGATTATAAATCATTATACTATAAGGACACATGCACATGAATGTTCATTGCAGCACTGTTTACAATAGCAAAGACTTGGAATCAACCCAAATGCCCATCGATGATAAACTGGACAAAGAAAATGTGGCACATATACACCATAGAATACTATGCAGCCATAAAAAGCAATGAGTTCGTGTCCTTTGCAGGGACATGGATGAACCTGGAAACCACCATTCTCAGCAAACTGACACAAGAACAGAAAATCAAACACCGCATGTTCTCACTCATAGGTTGGTGTTGAACAATGAGAACACATGGACACAGGGAGGGGAGCATCACGCACTGGGGTCTGTCAGGGGAAACAGGGTAGGGACAACAGGTGATGGGGAGTTGGGGAGGGATAACATGGGGAGAAATGCCAGATAAGGTGATGGGGAGGAAGGCAGCAAACCACATCGCCATGTATGTACCTATGCAACAATCTTGCATGTTCTTCACATGTACCCCAAAACCTAAAATGCAATAAAATATATATTAAAAAAAAGAAAAAAACAGAAGGAAAGTGATAGTGGTCTTGCCGCTGCATTTTTTTTTAAGTGTTTTTAACTCAAAATAATCAATATGCAGGAGCAGCATATTTGGGGATGGCATGTACTTAAATTCTTCAGTTTGATATGAAATTATTTGCTATATTTTTCTTTTTATGAAATCAATTAATGTTTATGACAAAAACAACTAAAATGATACGGAGGTATACATACAGGAAAAAAGTCTCTCATAATCCTTTTCCCATCTTATCCTTCAGCAGTAATCTTAGTCAAGGTTCGATATGTACCCTTTAAGATTTCTTTTTTATCCATATACAGAAAGTGTTTTTTATGGTATCATAATATTATACATATGGTTCTATGACTTACTTTTTTACACTTAATTATATATATGGGAACCTTTAAATATCTTTGTACGTAACTCTTTTCATACCACTTATTGGAATTCTACTAATACTGGATATACCAGTATTTCTTTACTAACAATTCATTGATTGGCATGAAGTTTGCTTCCAATTCCTCATTGTTATAAACGATGCTGTAATAATCAATGTTTTGTGCACCTGCCTGCAAAGTTAAACTTTTCTCCCATAAGCTAAATTCTCAGAAGCATAAATACCGCTTTCAAAGATAGTCACAATTTACATTTTGTTAGTTAAAGTCATATTTCCTCCAGAAAAGTTACCATAATTTAGAATTTTATCAAGAGTGTGTGATATCATTTCTTTCTACACACTTGCTAGCACTGGGTATTATAAATATTTTTATATTTTGCCAATGTGACAGATGAAACATAGCATCTGATGTGCATTTCTGGGTTTTAAGTGTGTTCTTTCATATATTCAACAGTGTTAATAGCTGCTTATAAGTATTATGTTCTAACACCCCTTGCAGGCACAGTAATAAATAGGTTAAAAAAATAAAAATTGTTTCATAAAGTTTACATTATAGGAGAGTAGCTGCAAGTTTTATTTTTTCATTATTTTATTATTTACAATAAAAATTGGCAATGACATGAGTGACTCATGGTAGGGGATATGATAAATCTATACGATGGAATATTATGGAGCCACTACATTAATGATGTCAGTGTGTATTTAATGACATGAAAATATATACGTGTCCTATTTTGTTAAGCTAATGTTGATGAATCATTTGAATATAAAATTGTGACTCATAAAAATATAAACTTGTTTCAAATGCTTTAACATCAACTAATTTGGGAGCCAAATTGTTATAACTAATTCAAAGAAGAATTTAGAATTTAGAAAACACATTAACCCATATAAGCCATAAGGAATGCTAAAATTGCTTTACAAAAATATTTCAAATTGATCAATATACAAGTGCAATAATCAATAGCATCTCCAGTGGATTAAAATAGTTTTTCTTTGTACGAGGGTCATTTATGTTATTGTCAGTATTCTACAACTTACTGACTAGTAAAGTAACGTAAGTATAATGACAGTGACAGATAATCCTGAATAGTATACTTGACAAGACTCTTAGTAATATTTTTTGGTATATTTCAAAGATTTTTTTCTTAATTTTTTCTGACACAGTTTACTGAAGAGTCTAGCTGCATAGAAACAAATTTGGAAGGTGAAAAATATTTAATAGTTATCACTTGATGAAACAAATATATGCAATATTAAATTTATATTTATGTATTTTATTTTCTAGTTTAATATATATACTGAGCATTAATGTTTAGTAATCTAAACAAATTGTTATTGACTACATAAATTACTATTACTTTAAGTGTAAGTTTGAGTCACAAACCACAGAAATATGCAACAATATGTACTAATCTAGATCTGTTATGTAATTTTCAAGTGAAATTTCTCTATCCAGTTCTATGTGTGTAAGAAATTAAAATGACACTATTTTCTTTCTGTTTTTTACATTGATAATGGCAGGATTAAAGAAAATCATTCACAAAAAGATATTTAAAATCAAATCCTGTAATTCCAGCTCTTTGGGAGGCCGAGGTGGGAGGATCACGAGGTCAAGAGATTGAGACAATCCTAGCCAACATGGTGAAACCCCATCTCTACTAAAACATACAAAAATTATCTGGGCGTGGTGGCGTGTGCTTGTAGTCCCAGCTACCTGGGAGGCCGAGGCAGGAGAATTGCTTGAACCCAGGAGGCAGAGACTGCAGTGAGCCGAGCTTGTGCCATTGCACTCCAGCGTGGCACCTGGTGACAGCGAGACTGTCTCAAAAAAAAAAAAAAAATCCACAGGATTAACAAAATAATTTTATTATTGTACTTTAAGTTCTGGGGTATATGTGCAGATCTTGCAGGATTGTTGCATAGGTACACACATGCTATGGTGATTCCCTGCCTCTATCCCCCCGTCACCTACATGAGGCATTTCTCCCAATGTTATCCCTCCCCAACCTCCCCACACCCTGCCGTCCCTCCCCTAGTCCCCCACCCCGCAAAAGACCCCAGTGCGTGATGTTCTCCTCCCTGTGTCCATGTGTTCTCATTGTTCAACACCAACCTATGAGTGAGAACAGGTGGTGTTTGGTTTTCTGTTCTTGTGTCAGTGTGCTGAGAATGATAGTTTCCACATTCATCCATATCCTTAGAAAGGACACGAACTCATCCTTTTTATGGCTACATAGTATTCCACAGTGTATATGTGCCATATTTTCTTTATCCAGTCTATTTTGATGGGCATTTGGGATGGTTCCAGGTCTTTGCTATTATAAATAGTGCCACAATGAACATATGTGTGCATGTGTCTTTATGATAGAATGATTTATAATCCTTTGGGTATTTACTCAGTAATGGGATTGCTGGGTCAAATGGAATTTTTTTTCTAGATCCTTGAGGAATCACCACACTGTCTTCCACAATGGTTGAACTAATTTATACTCCCACCAACAGTGCAAAAGTGTTCCTATTTCTCCACATCCTCTCCAGCATCTGTTGTCTCCAGCTTTTTAATGATCACCATTCAAACTGGCATGAGATGGTATCTCAATGTGGTTTTGATTTGCATTTCTCTAATGACCAGTGATGTTGAGCGTTTTTTCATATGTTTGTTGGCCGCATAAATGTCTTCTTCTGAAAAGTGTCCGTTCATATCTTTTGCCCACTTTTGAATGGTTTTGTTTGTTTTCTTGTAAATCTGCTTTAGTTCTTTGTAGATTCTGGATATTAGCCCTTTGTCAGATGGGTAGATGGCAAAATTTTTTCCCATTCAGTTGATTGCCAGTTCACTCTAATGATCGTTTATTTATTTATTTTTGCTATGCAGAAGCTCTTAGGTTTAATTAGATTTCATTTGTCTATTTTGGCTTTTGATGCCATTGCTTTTTGTGTTTTAGTCATGAAGTCCTTGCCTACGCATATGTCTTTGATGGTATTGCCTAGTTCTTCTAGGGTTTTTATGGTGTTTGGTCTTATGCTTAAATCCTTAAACCATCTGGAGTTAATTTTGGTGTAAGGTCTAAGGAAGGGGTCCAGTTTCAGCTTTCTGAATATTGCTGGCCAGTTTTCCCAACACCATTTATTAAATAGGAAATCTTTTCCCCATTGCTTTTCTTGTCAGATTTGTTAAAGATCAGATGGTTGTAGATGTGTGGCATTACTTCTGAGTACTCTGTTCTGCTCCATTGGTCTATATCTCCACTTTGGTACCAGTACCATGCTGTTTTGATTACTGTAGCCTTGTAGTATAGTTTGAAGTCAGGTAGCGTAATGCCTCCAGCTTTGTTCTTTTTGCTTAGGATTGTCTTGTCTATGCAGGCTCACTTTTGGTTCCATATGAAGTTTAAAGTGTTTTTTTTCCAGTTCTGTGGAGAAGATCATTGGTAGCTTGATGGGGATAGTGTTGAATCTATAAATTACTTTGGACAGTATGGCCATTTTTATGATACTGATTATTCCTAACCATGAGCATGGAATGTTTTTCCATCTGTGTCCTCTCTTATATTCTTGAGCAGTGGCTTGTAGTTCTCCTTGAAGAAGTCCTTTACAACTTTTGTTAGTTGTATTCCTAGGTATTTTATTCTCTTTATAGCAATTGTGAATGGGAGTTTGCCCTTGATTTGGCTTTCTGTTTGTCTGTTATTGGTGTATAGGAATGATAGTGATTTCTGCACATTGATTTTTTTATCCCAAGACTTTGCTGGAGTTGCTTATCAGCTTAAGGAGATTTTGGGCTGAGATGGTGGGGTCTAGTAAATATACAATCATGTCATCTGCAAATAGAGACAATTTGACTTCCTTTTTTCCTAATTGAATACCCTTTATTTCTTTTCCTTGCCTGATTGTTCTGGCTAGAGCTTCCAATACTATATTGAATAGGAATGGTGAGAAAGGGCATCCTTGTCTAGTGCTAGTTTTCAAAGAGAAAACTTCCAGGTTTTGCCCATTCAGTATGATATTGGCTGTGGGTTTGTCATAAATAGCTTTTATTATTTTGAGATACATTCCATCGATACCTAGTTTATTGAGAGTTTTTAGCATAAAGGGCTGTAGAATTTTGTCAAAGGCCTTCTCTGCAGCTATTGACATGATCATGTGGCTTTTGCCTTTGGTTCTGTTTATGTGATGGATTACATTTATAGATTTGCATATGTTGAACCAGCCTTGCATCCCTGGGATGAAGCCCACTTGATCATGATAAATACATTTTTGATGTATTGTTGCATTCAGATTGCCAGTATTTTATTGAAGATTTTTGCATCGATGTTTATCATGGATATTGGACTGAAGTTTTCTTTTTTAGTGGTGTCTCTACCAGGTTTGGTATCAGGATGATGTTGGTCTCATAAAATGAATTAGGGAGGAGTCCCTCTTTTTGTATTGTTTAGAATAATTTCAGAAGGATTGGTACCAGCTCCAGTTTGTACATCTGGTAGAATTTGGCTGTGAACCCATCTGGACCTGGATTTTTGGATTGGTAGGCTATTAATTGCTGCTTCTACTTCAGATCTTGTTATTTGTCTATTCAGGGATTCAACTTCTTCCTGGTTTAGTCATGAGAGGGTGTAAATGTCCAGGTATTTATCCATTTCTTCCAGATTTACTGGTTTATGTGCATAGGGTTGTTTCTAGTAATCTCTGATAGTAGTTTGTATTTCTTTGGAATCAGTGGTGATACCCCCTTATCATTTTTTATTGCATGTATTCTATTCTCTGTTTTCTCTTTTATTAGTCTGGCTAGGGATCTATTTTGTTAATCTTTTCATAAACCAGCTCCTGGATTTATTGATTTTTTTTTTGAAGGTTTTTTTGTGTCTCCATCTCCTTCAGTTCTGCTCTGATCTTAGTTATTTCTTGTATTTTGCTAGCTTTTGAATTTGTTTTATCTTGTTCTGCTAGCTCTTTAAATTTTGACAGTAGGGTGTTGATTTTAGATTTTTCCTTGCTTCTCATTTGGGAATTCAGTGCTATAAATTTCCCTCTAGACTCTGCTTTAAATGTGTCCCAGAGATTCTGGTACATTGTGTCTTTGTTCTTACTAGTTTTGAAGAACATCTTTATTTCTGCCTTCATTTCATTATTTATCTAGTAGTCATTCAGAAGCAGGTTGTTCAGTTTCCATGTGCAGTTTTGAGTGAGTTTCTTAATCCTGAGTTCTAATTTGATTGCACTGTGGTCTGAGAGACTGTTTGTTATGATTTCCATTCTTTTGCATTTGCTGAGGAGTGATTTACTTCTAATTATGTGGTCAATTTTAGAGCAAGTGTGATGTGCTGAGAAGAATGTATATTCTGTGAATTTGGGGTGGAGCATTCTGTAGATGACTATTAGGTCTGTTTGGTCCAGATCTGAGTTCAAGTCCCGGATATCCTTGTTAATTTTCTGTCTCATTGATCCAATATTGACAGTGGAGTGTTAAAGTCTCCCAGTATTATTGTTTGGGAGTCTAAGTCTCTTTGTAGGTTGTTAATAACTTGCTTTTATGTATATGGGTGCTCCTGTATCATGTGCATTTATATTTAGGTTACTTAGCTCTTGTTGTTGCATTGATCCTTTTACCATTATGTAATGCCCTTCTTTGTCTCTTTTGATCTTTGTTGGTTTAAAGTCCATTTTATCATAGACTAGGATTGCAACCCCTGCTTTTCTTTGCTCTCCATTTGCTTGGTAAATCTTCTATCCCTTTATTTTGAGTCTGTGTGTCTTTGCACATGAGATGGGTCTCCTGAATACAGCACACTGATGGAACCTGATTTTTTATTCAGTTTGCCAGTCTGTGTCTTTTGATTGGTGCATTTAGACCATTTATATTTAACGTTAATATTGTTGTGTGTGAATTTGATCCTACCAGTTTGTTACTGGCTGGTTGTTTTGCCTGTTAGTTGATGCAGTTTCTTTATTGTGTTGTTGGTCTTTATGAGTTGATATGTTTTTGCAGTCACTAGTACTGGTTGTTCATTTCCATGTTTGGTGCTTCTTTCAGGAGCTCTTGTAAGGCAGGTCTGGTGTTCATGAAATCTCTCAGCAGTTGCTTGTCTGTAAAGGAATTTATTCCTCCTTCACTTATGAAGCTTAGTTTGGCTAAATATGAGATTCTGGGTTGAAAGTTTTTCTTTAAGAATGTTACATATTGGCCCCCACTCTCTCTGGCTTTTAGGGTTTCTGCCGAGAGATGTGCTGTGAGTCTGATGGGCTTTCCTTTGTAGGTGACCCGACCTTTCTCTCTGGCTGTCTTAGCATTTTTTTCCTTCATTTCAACCCTGGTGTATCTGACAATTATGTGCCTTGGGGTTGCTCTTCTTGACGAGTATCTTTGTGGTGTTCTCTGTATTTCCTGGATTTGAATGTTGGCCTGCTTTGCTAGGCTGGGGAATTTCTCCTGGATAATATCCTAAAGAGTGTTTTCCAGCTTGGATTCATTCTCCCCATCACATTCAGGTACACTGATCAAATGTAGATTAGGTCTTTTCACATAATCCCATATTTCTTGGAGACTTTGTTCATTTATTTTCACTCTTTTTTTCTCTAATCTTGCCTTCTCATTTTATTTCATTAAGTTGATTTTCAGTCTGTGATATTCTTTCTCCTGCTTGATCAATTGATTTGGCTCTTGAAACTCGTGTATTCTTTGCAAAGTTCTTGTGCTGTGTTTTTCAGCTCCATCAATTCTTTTATGTTCTTCTCTAAGCTAGTTATTCAGTTAGCATTTCAGCTAACCTTTTTTCAAGGATTTTAGTCTCTTTGCATTGGTTTAGAACATGATCGTTTAGCTCGGAGAAGTTTGTTATTACCCACTGTCTGAAGTCTGCTTCTGTCAATTCATCAGACTCATTCTCTATCCTGTTTTGTCCTCTTGCTGGTAAGGAGTTGTGACCCCTTGGAAAAGGAGAGGCATTCTGGTTTTTAATGATTTCATCCTTTTTGCACTTGTTTCTTGTCTTTGTGGATTTGTCTGTCTTTGATCTTTGAAGCTGGTGATTTCGGATGGGATCTCTGAGTGGATGTCCTTTCTGTTGATGTTGAAGCTATTTCTTTTTGTTTTTTAGTTTTCCTTCTAATAGTCAGGTCCCTCTGCTTTGGGACTGCTGGCAGTCCATTCCAGACCTTGCTTGCCTGGGAATCACCCATGGGGGGCTGCAGCACAGCAAGTATTGCTGCTTGACCTTTCCTCTGGTAGCTTCGTCCCAGAAGGGTACCCACCAGTTGTCAGCCAGAGCTCTCCTTTATGTGACGTCTTTTTGGTTATGCAGGGGTCAGGGAGTTGCTTGAGGAATAACAAACTTCTCTGAGCTAAAGGAACATGTTCTAACCCAATACAAAAAAACTAAAAACCTTGAAAAATAGTTAGATGAAATGCTAACTAGAATAACTAGCTTAGAGAATAACATAAATGAATTAATGGAGCTGAAAAACACAGCATGAGAACTTTGCAAAGCAAACACAAGTTTCAATAGCCAAATCGATCAAGCAGAAGAAAGAATATCAGAGATAGAAGATCAACTCAATGAAATAAACTGAGAAAGCAAGATTAGAGTAAAAAGAGTGAAAAGAAAGAACAAAGCCTCCAAGAAATATGGGATTATGTGAAAAGACCTAATCTACACTTGATAGGTGTACCTGAATGTGACAGGGAGAACAAATCCAAGCTGGGAAACACTCTTCAGGATATTATCTAGGAGAACTGTCTGTCCCCTGTCTGCCCATAGGGGAGCTGCTGGACTGTCCTCTGTCTGCCTGCAGGGGTGCTGCTGGGCTTCCACAGGCTGGTTCCAGCTGCTGTGTAAGCTTCCTCTGGCTTTTGTTTACACTGGTAAGATTAGCCATGATGGACGCCCTTCCCCCCACCAAGCTCAATCATCCTGGGTCGAGCTCGAAGTGATGTGCTGGCTGCAAAAGTCTCAAGCGAGAGGGCTTCAGTTTGCTATTCTTTGTCAGGGTGGGACCTGCCAAGCTGTATTACCTGTCTCCCTGCTTTCATCTCCTCCACTTTCTGGGGAGCGGGGAGTTCTGTCCCGCAGGCGCTCTCGGTGCTAGTCCAAAAAATCTGCCCAGATCTGTGCTGACAACCCACAGAACCAGACGGAACTGCTGCTCAGATCTGTGCTAGTAATTCACAGCACTTTTCAGCCTGGTTGGGGTCCTCTTGTCTGTGGGTTGCAAAGGCAGTGGTTAGAAGTGCAGTATCTGAACAGGAATACTGGAGGGAAAGAGTCCCCAGTCCTCTGTCCAGTTGCATTTCTCAGTTGGGGCAGCTCCCTGCCCTGCCTTGGTTTGCCCTCCTTGGCCTACATCCACTGTCCAACCAGTCCCATTGAAGTTAACCTGGTACGTTGGTTGAAAATGCAGAGATCGCTCACCTTCTGTGTTGCTCTCACTGAGAACTGTACTCCGAAGCTGTTCCTGTTTGGCCATCTTGGCAGAAATCCCTAATTATCATAATTATGCTAAATTTTTAAGGCTAGTAAACGTGTTTTCTGCTTGGACACTTCATATGGAAATTTAAGATGCTCTCTGGAATCTCACTGGAATTTGAACCTAATCTAGGATAATCTGATTTAGAATATTGTTTTTAAATTATACATAGGAAAGGACATGGATCAGAATTGAATAGTTTGCTGAATTTTCAGAAACTGAACACAGTAAAACACAAATTAAGAAAGAGTATGTTATAAGCAACTGAGAAGATCACTACTGTCTACTTAAAGCTATGACCCATTGCCAAGGGTCCACTATACTGACTTCAACATGGATACACCAATTTTACTTGTTTTGTACTTCATAAAAATGAAGTCATATAGTATGTAATACTTGTAGTAGCCTGTATTCTTTCACTCAAAATTGTGCTTTTGAGATTTATCTACATTTTGCTTGAGCACTGTTTTATATGCATATTGCCATTCATGAATTTACCATGCATTTCCCTCCAGATTTATTTTCTGTTTTGTTTTGTGGTCCCTTTCCTCCACTTCCATATATTTTCTTTACATAGAAGTTATCCTTATATAATTAATGCTAACAATTTTCCATTATGTTTTATAAATATTTTCAAGTTTTTGTCTTGTTTGTTTTATTTTATCATTATTATACTTTAAGTTCTCAGATACATGTGCAGAATGTGCAGTGTTGTTACATAGGTATACACATGCCATGGTGGTTTTCTGCACCTATCAACCCGTCATCTACAATAGGGATTTCTCCTAATGCTATCCCTCCCCTAGCTTCCCACTCCCTGACAGGTCCTAGTGTGTGATGTTCCCCTCCCTGTGTCCATGTGTTCTCAGTGTTCAACATATGAGTGAGAACATGTGGTGTTTGGTTTTCTGTTCTTGTGTCATTTTGCTGAGAATGATGATTTCCAGCTTCATCCATGTCCTTGTAAAGGACAGGAACTCATCCTTTTATATGGCTGCATAGTATTCCAGGGTGTATATGTGCCGCATTTTCTTTATCCAGTCAATCATTAATGAGTATTTGGGTTGGTTTCAAGTCTATGCTATTGTGAATAGGGCCACGATAAATATACGTGTGCATGTATCTTTATAGTAGAATGATTTACAATCCTTGGGGTATATAACCAGTAATAGGATTGCTCAGTCAAATAGTATTTCTGGTTCTAGATTCTTGAGGAATTGCCATGCTGTCTTTCACAATGGTTGAACTAATTTACACTCCATCAACAGTTTAAAAGTGTTCCTATTTCTCCACGTCCCCCCAGCATGTTTCCTGACTTTTTAATGATTGCCATTCTAACTGGCATGAGATGGTATCTCATTGCGCTTTTGATTTGCATTTCTCTAATTACCAGTGTTGATGAGCTTTTCTTTCACGCGTCGTTGGCAGCATAAATGTCTTCTTTTCAGAAGTGTCTGTTCATGTCCTTCACCCACATTTTGATGGGGTTATTTGATTTTTTCTTGTTAATTTGTTTAAGTTCTTTGTAGATTTTAGGTGTTAACCCTTCATCAGATGGATATATTGCAAAAATATTCTCACATTCTGTAGGTTGTCTGTTCACTCTGATGATAGTTTCTTTTGCTGTGCAGAAGCTCTTTAGTTTAATTAGGTCCTGTTTGTCAATTTTGGCTTTTGTTGCCATTTGGTGTTTTAGTCATGAAGTACTTGCTCATGCCTATGTCCTCAAGGCTACTGCCTAGGTTTTCTTCTAGGGATTTTATGGTTTTAGGTCTTACATTTAAGTCTTTAATCCATCTTGAGTTAATTTTTGTATAAGGTATAAGGAAGGGGTCCAGTTTTGGTTTTCTGCATATGGCTAGCCAGTTTTCCCAACACCATTTATTAAGTAGGGAATCCTTTCCCTATTGCTTGTTTTTGTCAGGTTTGTCAAAGATCAGATGGCTGTAGATGAGTGGTGTTATTTCTAAGGTCTCTGTTCTGTTCCATTGGTCTGTATCTCTGTTTTGGTACCAGTACCGTGCTTTTTTTTTTTTTTTTTTTTTTTTTTACTGTAGCCTTATAGTATAGTTTGAAGTCAGGTAGTGTGATACTTTCAGCTTTGTTCTTTTTGCTCAGAATTGCCTTGGCTATATGGGCCCTTCTTTGGTTCCATATGAAATTTAAAGTACTTTTTCTAATTCTGTGAAGAGAGTCAATGGTAGCTTAATGGGGATTGCATTGAATCTATAAATTACTTTCTGTAGTATGGTCATTTTCACAATATTGATTCCTTCTATTCATGAGCATGGAGTGTTTTTTCATTTGTTTTAGTCCTCTCTTATTTCCTTGAGCAGTGGTTTGTAGTTTTCCTTGAAGAGGTCCTTCATGTCCCTTGTAAGTTGTATCCCTAGGTATTTTATTCTCTTTGTAGCAATTGTGAATGAGAGTTTACTTATGGTTTGTCTCTCTGTTTGTCTATTATTGGTGTATAGGAATGCTTATGATTTTTGCACATTTACTTTGCATTCTGAGACTGTTGAAGTTGCTTATCAGCTTAAAGAGATTATGGGCTGAGATGACGGGCTTTTCTATATACACTATCATGTCATCTGCAAACAGAGACCATTTGACTTCCTCTCTTCCTATTTGAATACCCTTTATTTTTTGAATAGGAGTGGTGAGAGAGGCCATCCTTGTTTTGTGTTGTTTTTTATTATTCAAAAGTTTGCAGCCCCTATTTAATTGTGTATATCAATCTTTTTCAATAAAAATTTCCGGATTTTTTATTATGCCAAAAAGGCTTTCCTTACTGTAAGAGTATAAGCACATTCTGTATTAAATATTTCTTAAAGTGTCATTATAGAAAGAATTGCTTTATTATATGAAACTGATTTGATATGCCCAATTACACTATTTTAATCATAATACTTTAAACCCTTTGTAAATCACACTGTAAGATAATTGGTAAAAGTTATGGTATTAAACTGTTTATATAAGATTTAAATTATGTTTTTCACATAAGTATATATTTTTAAGGATACACACGTACATACACATACACCCACATGCTTGCTCTGGTGAATTTGTAAAACGCTGAAAAGGTAAAAGAGGAAAATGATGATCTGCTTTAATCTGCTACCCAGAAATCAGGTTCATATCCTGGCAGATACTCATTCAGTACATTTTTTGTGCATGTATATATAATTTTGGTATTTGTGCATATTTTATGTAATGTTTTATATTCTGTATAGTGATTATTTTTCTGTAATTATATTTTTTCCAAAACTATTCTTTTAATATCTATAACTTAAGTCATCACATGGATGTACAGTAATTTATTTGATATATTCTTTATTGTCATTTAGATAGCTTAAAATGCATTTCATGTAATACAGAACACTTCAGTGAAGAGGTTTGTACCTTAATATTTATAAAAATTAATTATTATTTCCTGTAGAGATCTCGATGTGGGTTGGCTTTGTGTCCCCACCCAAATCTCATCTCAAATTGTAATTCTTACCTGTCCAGGGAAGATACCTATAATCCTCGGGTGTCAAAGGAGGGAAGTGATTGGATCATGGGTTGGTTTTCCCTATGCTGTTCTCTTGATAATGAGTGTGTTCTGATGAGATCTGATGGTTTTTAAAGTGGCAGTGTTTTTCTGCACACTCACTTGTACCTCCTCCTACCTTATGAAAAAGATGCCTGCTTCCTTTTATACCATAATTATAAGTTTCCCAAGGCCTTCCCAGCCATATGGAATTGTGAGCCAAATAAATATCTCTCCTTTATAAATTACCCCATCTCAGGTATTTCTTCATGGCAGTATGAGGCTGGACTAACACAGATATACAGACATTAAAATATGTGATCATAAGCTATGAATTTCTTTTTTTTTCCTTAAGATGGAGTCTTGCTGTTGTTGCTCAGACTGGAGTGCAATGGCATGATATCAGCTCACTGCAACCTCCACTTCCAGAGTTCAAATGATTGTCCTGCCTCAGCCTTTTAAGTAGCTGGGATTGCAGGCATGCACCAACATGCCTATTTTTTTTTTCTTTTTGTATTTTTAGTAGAGACAGGGTTTCACCATGTTTGCCAGGATGGTCTCAAACTCCTGACCTCGGGTGATCTACCCGCCCTGGCCTCCCAAAGTGCTGGGATTACAGACATGAGCTACCACACTCAGGGATGACTTTTTGAAGTGTTTTTTTGTTTCTTTCTTTGTTTGTTTTGCTTTGTTTTTAATCTTTTTTCTTCTTCTTCCTTTTCCTCTTCTTCTTTTTCCTCTTCCTCCTCCTCCTCCTCCTCCTTCCTTTTCCTCTTCCCTTCTTTTTTCTTAACATTTTATTTATACTATGCTGCCAGACTGCTCCACATAAAAAATGTACCAATTTATGCTCTCAACAGTAGTGAATTGGTGTGCCTACACTGAGCTGACTTTTACAAACATAAATCTAAAATTTTTAAAATCCTCTATAATTTCATAGGAGTGTAAATTTTTAATACTGGAATATTGGCTCTTATTAGTACTAATTTGTGTTAGATCAATCTTCTTTTTTAAGTTATGATTTCTTCTTTAACTTTTGTAGTTATTGAGGTCTTATGTATTCCCCAAAAGGGCAGATTTTCAAGTCTTTTTAAAAATTCTTTTAACTTCGTTTGCATTTAGAACTTAAATCTTGGCTCTATATTGCTTTAGGATGATAGGAATCAAATTTTGGTTTCAGATAGCCAATTTCTCTCTTATCACTTAATTACTGACATAATCTTTTCATGTTGAATTGAAACGTCATCTTTATCTGCCTCTTTTTCATACAGGTACGTAGTTAATCACCATGTCTAATGTCAGACAAAACATTCTTCTCTGTTATTGATTTACTTGGACCCTAACAGTGCCTACATTTCATTAGAATGTTCATACTTATAGCATCATACAGATAAACTAATCAATTTAATGCAGCATTACATCATTTTGAAAATCTATTTTGTATATTCTAAGCCATGAGAAAGAAATTTGGGGCATTATATGAACTCTTACATTAATTACA
This sequence comes from Lagothrix lagotricha, assembly GCA_963574225.1. NCBI lineage: Eukaryota > Metazoa > Chordata > Mammalia > Primates > Atelidae > Lagothrix > Lagothrix lagotricha. Next base: position 21,450 of record CAUYNB010029490.1, on the reverse strand, counting down.
ATTTTAAATTAATACTAATAGAATAAGGCCAACACTGATATAGCATTTGGTATATCCCAAGCACTGCTATTATAAGTACTTATATAAAATTAATTTGTAAATCCCATCAACCTTAGAAGGCAATACTATTATCATTTTTTTCATTTTATATATTTGGAAATTGGGATATCAAAATGGTAAGTAAATTGCCCAATGCTACACAAATATTAGGTGGTAAATCCTGGTATAATTTATTAAATCTTGTGTGCAAGACATTGGCCTAAAGACATGGAATTAACTAACTCTAATCATAAAACATTATAAGTAAGCATTGCTAACCTTTTCGAGATGAAGACAAAAAGGTTAAATATAGTTAAGTACACTTGCTATTATCACACAGATATCAATGATAGACATACACATAAAAATTGTCCAGTCTTGCTACAAAGACCATGACTTTTATTATGCTTCTTCCAAAACTGATTAATAATCTACATTTAGTCTAGGTCTCTGGGCACATTACCAAAATTCTTCCTGACATACCTTAAATATAGTCATCAGCATATTTTATCAGGTACCATCACTCTGTGATAAGTAACAAAAAAGCAAAACACAAAAAGTACAATAAAGCAAAATTAACAATGATAAAAACACTAAACCTTTTCTAATTATATTACTGCATTCTGAGACTTTAACTGTGTGATTTTATACAAGTTACTTCTTTGATCCTTGTTTTTTAATCTTCTATTTCATGTAATAAGTAATAATTCCTGCCTTAGGTACCCAGGACAATGAACTAAATAAGGGATTTAAATTGCCTAACAAAATGTCTGAATTCTAATAAGTACTCATTAAATCCAAGTTAGTTTAATCATTCAAAATGTTCCTATTAATTTATTTGTTCTGAAAGACACAGGCAGATTAGTTGACATTCATTGTAGCATGACAAATGTAAAAACATTATTTTAGCCCAAAATATCTAAGAAGGATTAGTGAACAGGAAAGCAATGACTCTTGGTCTCAGGATATAATATTAAATCCTTTTTATAATAAAATGTGAACATTCAAATAAAATACTTTTGTCTACAATTACTACAACATTTATGAGGATTATAAAACAACAGGAAATCAAACTATGGTTTTGGCCAAAATATTTCAAATTTTCATATCCAAAATGCTATCTCTGGCCTGTACCAAAATTTTTACAGTTTAATTACAATTCCATTTTTCATAACAATTTGATAATAATTGTCTGCAGTGATTTATAATATGAATAAGATGACTGTTCATTTATTTTTTTTTTGTTTTCTAAAACCTTTAACTAGACTACCATTGGTTTCTAAGCTGCTGATTTTCTGTTAACAGGAAAACCAAGGCACAGAATGCCTATCACCATAATGGAGAAATGTAGTGTATCTTAAGATTTTTGAAGCCAGTAAGGAAAAGCAAAACTTTTCATTTTGGAAAGCATCAGATATGCACAAAAGTGGATTTTTGTGTAATTAACTCTGTGCACCCATCATACAGCTTCATTAACTATCACATAGTGCTCGATTTTGTTTCATCTAATCCCAAGCCACTCAGGTTCCCAGTCACCAGTGAATAATTTTGAAGCAAATTCTAGACATCGTTATGTCATTTCATTCATACATACTTCAGTATGTGTCTCTGAATGATAGAGATCGTGTGTGTGTGTGTGTGTGTGTCTGTGCATGTATGTAAACATACAGCCACTACATGTGGCTTGTGGCTACTGTATTGATTAGTATCGATTATACAACATTTATATATAATTATACCTAAGTAGTTCTGGACTACAGATTTGATCAGATTCAGGATAAATTTTGTTGTAAGCATATGTCATATGTAGGGTTTCATACTTCTATCACGGACACATTATATTTGGTCGTCTCCCTTAATATGATAGCATCCCTAAGCCATTGATGATTATTGCATAGATACATTAATTTGATAGGCCTTACCAAATATTGGTATTCAAACTTAAAATTCCTTTGTTATAAATTATCTGGAATACTACTGTACAAAGAATAATGGGAAACATCTGTTATTAAATTTGTGGTTTTCTGGAAGTATGGTGTATAAAGTAAAGGCAAAGCTGATGTTTGACTCTATTCATTTACAAGTCTCCAGTAATGAACTGATGTTTTAACATCCTCCAAGAGTGATGAATTAGGATTTTCTTATTTTGTCATGGATAAAAATCTATCAGAACTACTAGATTTGTATTAAGAGTCAATCTAAAGAGGTTTCTATTGCTTCACCCAAAGCATAATTCAATATGCAAATTGGAGGATAAATAATGATAATTACTGAAATGGATAGAAATGTATCAAATAGGTTTAAATTCATTAATTTATAGTAGAACCAATACTTTTATGCAAATTCAGTAGTATAGGAAGGCATAAAAAGCATAATCAAATTTCATATAGTAATAGGAATAATAATAATAGTCATTGAGCCCTGCAATACGCCAAGTACTGTTTAATGTCACTTACTAGCTTCGCAACTTAAGGTGAATCAGTTTTTCTCCCTATGCCTCAGTTTCCTTCTCTGTAACATGAGTACAATTATACTATATCTCTCATAGTATTGTTATGTACATTAAATGAGTTAATATTTGGAAAAGTGCTAAGAATAGTGTTTGGCAAATATTGTCTTATATAAGCTTTTGCTATTTTTTAAAACTCACACTAAATTTATGAACACTTAATGTGCACAACAGCCTTGTGGAGTAGTTACTATTATTACTCTAATTTCAGAAACAAAGAAGGAAAAAAAGCACAGAGCTGTTAGTTTCTTGTCTATGGTCGTAGAATAGTTTGGCTTTGTTTTACCACACATATATATATTTATGTCAAACTGGTAGATTAATTGTGATGGTCAATGTTACATTTCAGCTTGACTGTGCTAAAGAATGCCCAGATAAGTGGTGAAACATTATTTCTAGTGGTCCCTGTAAGGATGTTTCTGGAAGAGATCATCATTTTCATCAATTGACTGAAAGACAATTGTCCTCACCACTGTGGTGGACATCATTCAATCTCCTGAAGGATGAACAAAACAAAAAGGCAAATGAAGAGAAAATTCATTTTCTCTTTTTAATCTGGCACACTCATCTTTTCCTTCCCTCAGACATCATCGTTCCTGGTTCTCAGGCCTTGAGACTTCAACTGGGACTTACTTCATTGGTTCCTCTGGTTCTCAAGCCTTGGTTTTAAATGAGAACTGCATCACTGGCTTTCTTAGACCTCCAGCTTGCACATAGCAGATCATGGGACTTCTCAGCCACCATAATGGCATGAGCCAGTCCCTTATAATAAATATTTGTACATATCTATACATATCCAGTTAATTATTTTTCTCTGAAGAACTCTAATACATTAATTAGTATCCAATAAGTTTTGGAGGAAAAAGCATGCTCAGATTTCTCAGATTAATAATATCGTTGTGAGTCTATTATACAAATAATAGAAAACTGAAATAGTATAGAGGAGCAACTCATAGCCATATCATCACACTGCATTTTGTCCTTTCCAATATTTGGCATGTAATTTGACTCCAGAAAGATTAGGATGCTGTCTGCCTGTTCTCATTCCATAAACCAAAGGATTTGATGGCACCTATTATCTATTTAAACAATTTAGGCAGATTTGCACATTAAACTATGTAAATCAAAGAAAATACCCATGGTATTTTAGAGGTTTGTTTTCTAAGATTAAGGACCGTGGCCCATGACACAGCCTAAGGAGGTCCTGATAACATGTACTCATGTTGATTGTGTTACAGTGTGAATTTATACATTTTAAGGAGGCAGAAGTTACAGGCAAATAAATAAATCAATACATAAAAGGTATACATTGATTCTACCTAGAAAGGCAGGACATTTCAAAGTAGGGGCTTCCAGGTCATCAGTGGATTCAAAGATTTTCTGATTAGCAACTGGTTGAAAGAATTCAGCCCTGGCTGAAGAGTTGAATTCAACATAAAGAAATGCTTGAGGTAAGATAAGGTGGGACTTGTGAAAACCAAAGTTCTTATTATGTAGATGAAGCTTCCCAGTATTAGGCTTCAGGGAGAATAGATGATAAATGTCTTTTATAAGGACCTTAAATGGGTCAGACTCTCTGGAAAAGATCTAGTAAAGGATGGGATGTATACAGAATGGAACTTTCCCTCACAAGAGATGGCTTTGCAGGGTCATTCCAAAATATGCTGAAGAAAAATATTTTAGGCTAAAACATTTTGATTTCCTTTGGGGCCTGGTATCTGTCACATGGTGCTATACCAGAGTCAGGTTGGAGTTGTGTATTATAATGCTACCAAGAGTTTGATTTGTCAATCTTAAGATCTGATCCCTATTTTAATGTTAATGCTGGTCAGTTGTGCATAAACTCCAAAGGGGAGCCCATCCAACCCCCCCACCTCCTCATCATGGCCTGAACTAGTATTTCAGGTTTCTTTAGTATCCCCTCAGCCAAGAAGTAATGCATTTATTTGGTTGGGAGGCTTAGAATGTTATTTTTGGTTTATAACCACTTGGGAGGGATATTGGTACCCCCTCGTGTACTGTTAACAATTTTTAGCTCAGGGACTACTTCTTTGTTGATTTAGTCATGACCAAAATAACACTGTTGATTTTATTTCACAATTATGATGTAGCTACAGGTACATTTTATTTGAAGAAAGGATTTGTGGCTAGTTCCGCAGAAGATGAGGTGTTTATAGACAGCTCTTAAAAGAGGGCCCTTGCAAACATGATTCAGAGAATATCACTAACAACACTTATGTAATATTATATTTGTAGAGTAAAATGGAAATATTGACAGATGAGAAGGGAGGCATCAGAGATACAGGATATATGATCCTTGCAGTCATGGACTTTACATGTTTTGTTTTCAGTCTTGAAAACAAAAATAGTTAAATGATTCAGTAACAACTGAAATACAATACAAATATCAGCAAGTTTTAGATAATCTAGGAAATGAGTCCTTTTAAACAAACTAGATATACAGTAAGAAAGAGATCAGAGCCTTTAATTTATAATCTCTGATAATACTTCATAGTTTACCAATCTGAGTATTGGTTGATAAAAAGGACAGTAGAAAAAAAAATCCCTCTAATTATTTCTCATATTATCTTTTAGTAAAAACACTATTTATACGTAACATATGTTGTGTTGGAAGACTAATTTTAAAGAGAAAAACACAGGGGTTTTTTTTTGTTTTTTTTGTTTTTTTTTCTTTTTTTAGACAGAGTTTCACTTTTGTTACCCAGGCTGGAGTGCAATGGCACAATCTTGGCTCACCGCAACCTCCGCCTCCTGGGTTCAAGCAATTCTCCTGCCTCAGCCTCCCGAGTAGCTGGGACTACAGGCGAGCGCCACCATGCCCAGCTAATTTTTTTGTATTTTTAGTAGAGACAGGGTTTCACCATGTTGACCTGAATGGTCTCAATCTCTTGACCTCGTGATCCACCTGCCTCGACCTCCCAAAGTGCTGGGATTATAGGCATGAGCCACCGCGCCCGGCCAAAACATACCTTTTAAAAAGCCCCAGTCTCTGCCACTATTGGCAACTTTAAATCTAGAGCATAGTGTAGTATTTTATTCCATTTAATTTCCATGATAATAAAAACTGGTCATATATAATTATTCTAGGTTGTTTACCAGTATAGAAAACAAATGCAATCTAGAATAATTAGTTAACAGTAAATATGTTTGGCTTTGCAGGCCAATAGGCAGCATTAACAGGAAGGAAAACAAGTTTCTACATTTTTATTGATGAAATTCAACATATAAAAATTGAGTACAATTATTTGTAATGAAAGTCTAATAAAAATAATCAAACTCTTATTGTAACTAGATATTTGCTTACTTGGGGTTCAAAGTTAGTGTTCCCTGTATCAAATCAATTGCTAATGTTCATTTGTAAACCATTCTTGACTCAAGACCTGCATAAAAACGGGAATTGGGCTGCATTTGTCCTGAGTTCTGTAATTTGCTGACCTCCAGTATAAATGGTTTGATTTGCAAGTGAATTAACAAATTAATTTGAATATTAAACTTCATTTGTGTTCAAAATTTTTTTTACTCAATAATAACTTTAAACTCACTTATACTAGGAGGACCGTATATTAGATATGCAATAAAACAGTAAATCTTTCCTCACCCCTTTTTTGTATAATACATTATTTTTTTTCTCAAAGTTATATCTTTTAACTTATCAATCCCAGCAGGAGTTTACTTTGTCAGAAATATATTTTTTGGTAGTGTACATTCCTTTCAGAATTTGTCATACTTTTCTGACAGGCTCAAATCCCTTTCAAACTATATGCAGAGAGGTTTTTTTTTTGTTTTTAGTTTTTGCTTTTGCTGTTGTTATTGTTTTTCCTCTCCTGAAATCTGGCTTTTTCCTCTCCTGAAAGCTGGCTTTCAGTACAGGAGATGCAAGGAGAGAGGATAAATGGATGAGTAACACATTATTTGAAGTCAATGGCAGCAATCAGGACAAGCCACACATAAAGACAGCAGGAAGCAGATAAAAAGTCTTTACCATTTTTTTCATCCTCCATTTTCTCCTTTCACAGGTTGCCTCTCTTCATCCACATTGATTGCAAAAAGAAAGCTGCATGGTGTCAGAAAATAATCTTTGCTTTCATTGTGCTAAATATTGGCCTGAGCAAGCCCTTAGAAATGGCATGATTGATACCATGTAATTTAGACAGAATATCAACTATCATTTGAGAATTCTAGTATGCATATTTATATACAATCAAGTTGGCTTTCTAGAAAAAATAACTAGACTTGTTGTGGTCTTTTGCTCCTTTGCAGTCTACTATAATCAGAGTTATCCCTTGTACTGGCTACCTTTGATTTGTATTTTGTCATTTCCTACTAATTTTTGAAATCACTGGGTAGTCTGGTCATCAGATATTCAGACCCTGTTACCAATTCTTTGGGATACAATGTGATCTTGGAGAACAAAGAAAATAGCTTAGGTTTGAACCTAATTGGTCATCTTGACTAGTCTCTTAGAGATATTCTTATTTTAAAGAATGTCCTCTAAAATTTAGAGGAACCTTATGTAAATAAGGTTTTTGGCAAAATAAAAATTTAATTTTTAGTAGTTTAATACTGAAAATGCTACTGAATACATGTCATCACAATTACACACTGAGCATCAGGGAAAAGTCTACATATTTTTGTCTTTGAGCAATTTTAAAATGCAAATGTACCCAAACTTTTGTGAGATACCATACTATATGCTTTTCAGTTATTCTTAGAAGTTTTCCTTCAAAATTTTAAGTATTTTGTTTTTTTGTTCCTCGGTGCTTTTATACTTATTACATTCAAATCAAATGAACAAATACCCATTCAAATATGAAATGAAAATAAGAATGTCTTTTATTTGTAGGAATTCACTTGACTTTTGAAGTAACTAGGGCAAATAGAGAGGTCTCTATCGTTTCAAGCTAACAGTAATAATTAAATAAAGCCATACTCAAAACAAATGCCACTTTGAAATAAATGAATATAGTAATAATCAGCTATATTGATACTGGACTGGTTGAACCATTTCTAAAAAGACTGGATCCATAGCATTATTATGGTTTGCAAACAAGCCAATTCCTCCCACATCTCTATTACAATTATAGGTTAAGCAGTCGCTTGAATTGAACATTTCTAGATAAACTCATCTTTGAATGCAAGGACATGGCGACAAAGATAGAAAAGCAGCCAAGGTGACTAACAAAGGATATTCTTGTGCTGGTGTAAGGATGAATTTAAACGTGACTTGGAGAAATGACATCCAGACTGTACACTCCACAAGTCCCATCCTCTTCCCATTCTTTATTAGATTTATCAAGTAAAACTTTTCAGTGAAACTGGAAAAAATACCCAAACACAAGTTTTTGTTTTGTTTTATTTTTTTAGTTTCTTAGGTTTTAGTTTTGATGAATACATTGTAGTTATATATATTTATGGGGTACATGAAATTTTTTTGAAACAGGCATGCAAAGTGAAATAATTATATCATAGTGAATGGGGTATCCATCCCCTCAAGCATTTATCCGTTGAGTTACAAATAATATGATTACACTCTTTTAGTTACTTTTAAATGTATAATTAAGTTATGGTTTACTATGAGTTGCTAAATCTCATATTATTTTTCGAAGTTCCTAGCATTGGTCCAATCTGCCTGATGTTTTCTAAACAATTTTGAGTACCATGCACAGATTAACAAATAGCTGTAAATTTTTAAAAAAGTGTTATTTTTATTTTAATTTTTTATTTTTCTATCAAGTTAAATCAGAAGAGAATTTTATTTGATTCTGGGCCCTCAACTTGTTTGTAACATGCAGTATGGAATATTTATGTCTAAATATATCTGGCTTTTTCAATAGAAGAACCAATTTAAATGAATTTTCAAAAAGAGCCTTTAGGAATTATTTGAGGTAGTGTTTTTGGCAATATAAATGAATTTCATTGATACCCACAAAAAGAAACTTATATCAGCAAGGACACTAAAGTACTATTAATGCCAAATTTCATGTCTTGTTTCTAAACTTGATATTACCCAGATTTTCTGCAGCATTTGACATTATTGATCACTTGATATAATTTTGCTGCATCCGTAGCCAAATCTCATCTTGAATTGTAGTTCCCATAACTCCCACATGTTGTGGCAGGGACCTGGTAAGAGGTAATTGAATCATGGGGTGGTTATCCCCATGCTGCTGTGATAGTAAGTGAGTTCTCATGAGATCTGATTGTTTTATAAGGGTCTTTGCCTGGCACTTCTCCTTCCTGCAATCATGTGAAGAAGGATGTGTTTGCGTCCCCTTCCACTATGATTTTAAGTTTCCTGAGGCTACCCTAGCCATGCTGAACTGTGAGTCAATTAAAGCTCTTTTCTTTATAAATTACCCAGTTATGGGCATTTTTTTACAGCAGCATGAGAATAAATGAATATAGTAAATTGGTACCAGGAGGTAGTGGGGTGCTGCTGTAAGGATAACTGGAAATGTAGAAGCAACTCTGAAGCTGGAATAACTTTGACAGCTCAGAAGAGAGAAAAATGTGGGAAAGTTTGGAACTTCTTAGAGACTTGTTGAATGGCTTTCACTAAATGCTGATATTGATATGGACAATGAAGTCCAGGCTGAGATGATCTCGGATGGAAATGAGGAACTTCTTGGAAAGTGAAAAAAGGTGGTTCTTGATCTACTTTAGCAAAAAGACTGGTGGCATTTTACCCTGGCTTAGAGATCTGTGGAACTTTGAACTTCAGAGAGATGATTTAGGGTAAATGGTGAAAGAAATTTCTAAGTGGCAAAGCATTCAAGAGGAAGCAGAGCATGAAATTTTGAAAACTTGTAGCCTGATGATATGATGAAAAAAAGAATTTTCTAGGGATCAATTCAATCCCACTGCAGAAATTTGCGTAAGTAACAGAGAGTCAAATGTTAATCACCAAGACAATGAAGAAAATGTCTCCAGAGTACTTCCGAGAACTTCATGGCAGCCCCTTACATCACGGACCAGAAGGTCTAGGAGGGAAAAATGCTGTCCTGAACCTGGTCCAGGAACTCCCTACCCTGCATAGCCTAGGGACATGGTGCTCTGCATCCCAGATGCTTCACCTCCAGCAAGGCCAAAAGGGGCCAAGGTATAGCTAGGGCCATTGATTCAGAGGGTGCAAGCCACAAGCCTTGGAAGATTCCACATGGTGTTGATCCTAAAGGTGTGCAGAAGACAAGAATTGAGGTTTGGGAACCTTTGAATAGATTTTGAATTATGTATGCAAATGCCTGAGTGTCCAAGCAGAAGTTTGCTGCAGGGGCAGAGCCCTCATGGAGAACCTCTGCTAGGGCAGTGAGGAAGGGAAATGTGGGGTTGGATCCCCCACATGAGTCCCAACTGGCGCACTACCTGGTGGAGATGTGAGAAGAGGGCCACTGCACCGTCCTCCAATCCCCAGAAGGGTAGACCCACTGACAGCTTGCAGTGTGCAACTGGAAAAGCTGCAGGCACTCAACACCAGCCTGTGAAAGCAGCCAGGAAGGGGGCTGTACCTAAAAAGCCCAAGGGGTGAAGCTGCCCAAGGCAGTAGGAACCCACCTCTTACATCAGCATAAAGAAGTGAGACATGAGGTCAAAAAAAGAACATTTCGTATCTTTAAGGTTTAATGACTGCCCTCATGAATTTCAAACGTGCATGGGGCCTATGCTCCTCTGTTTGGTCAATTTCTCCCACTTGGAATGGGTCTATTTGACCAATGCCTGTACCCCTATGGTATCTAAGAAGTAACTAACTTGCTTTTGATTTTTCAGTCTCATACGTGGAAGGGACTTGCCTTGTCTCAGATGAAACTGGACGTGGACATTTGGGTTAATGCTGGAATGAATTAAGACTTTGGGGAACTGTTGTAAAGGCATAATTGTGTTTTGAATTGCAAGAACATGAGATTTGGGAGGGGACAGGGATGAAATAACATAGTTTGACTGCATCTCCACCTAAATATCATCTTGAATTATAGTTTCCATAATCCCCACATGTTGTGGGAGAAACCTGGTGGGAAGTAATTTAATCATGAGGGTGGTTATGCCCATACTGCTGTTCTCATGATAGTGAGTAAGTTCTCCCAAAATCTGATGGTTTTATAAGGGATTTTTTCCCCTTTGCTCAGCACTTACCCTTACTGTCATCATGTGAAGAAGGCTGTTTTTGCTACCCCTTCTGCCATGATTGTAAGCTTCCCGAGGCTTCCTCAGCCATGAAGAACTGTGAGTCAATCAAACCTCTTTCCTTATAAATTACCCAGTCTCAAGCAGTTCTCTATTGCAGCATGAGAACAGACTAAAATACCACTTCATCTTTTTGAAACTCTTTTCTCTCTTAGCTTCTGTGTCATTATCTTAGTTTTTTACTTTGTTGAATATTTCTTTTCCATTTTTTTATTTGGCACCTTCTCTTTTCCTTAATTTGTAAATATTGGTGTTCTACTTCATTCAGGCTGCCTTGTATTCTCCCTCTTCTTACTGGGTATATCCCATATTAGGAATTCCAGGGACTAAGGGAATTTATCTTGATATGTATGAGTTTAATAATAAAATGTGCGTGTGTGTGTGTGTATATGAGAGAACACACGCACACATTCTTCCAGATTCTGTGACAATCTTTCCTACAAACTCTTGCCGTATATAGATGGCAAAAGAAATGGGTGAATAATAGTTGTGTTATATGTGCAGCTATTTTCAACCAATCCAGGGTTCACCTAAAGTACTACAGGTAGTGAATTGTTTATATTGCATACAAGATAAAATTAAGTGCATTTGACACTGAGAGATGTTATGCTCTCATTATGAAGAATAGTCATATGATCAAATGAGGAGAGCATTGTGAAAAAAGTCTTTTGGAGTTACTAAGCAGGGAAAATGTTTGATAATATTTGTAAACAAGTGTATGGTAGAATTTTGTAAAGAGAAATACTATAATTTTTAGAGAGAATGTTAGAGATAATCATGGAGAAAATGTTTAGATTTGTAATTTCTTCCTTTGAATAAAGAAAATAGGCCAGGCGCTGTGGCTCACGCCTGTAATCCCAGCGATTTGGGAGGCAGAGGTGGGCGGATCACGAGGTCAGGAGTTTGAGGCCAGCCTAACCAACATAGTGAAACCCCGTCTCTACTAAAAATACAAAAATTAGCTGGGCGTGGTGGCGCACACCTGTAATCCCAGCTACTCGGAAGGCTGAGGCAGGAGAATCACTTGAACCCGGAAGGCAGAAGTTGCAGTGAGCCGAGATCTGGCCACTGCACTCCAGCCTGGGTGACAGAGTGAGACTCTGCCTCCAAGAAAAAAAAAAAAAAAGAAAGAAAATAGATGAGACCTTATACTAATAAGTGTATGATTCTTTCTGTTGTTTTAATTTTGATAAGCTTTCTTTCATTAAGCAAGATAAAGCAATATAAAGTAGGTAGCATGTGAACTGAGTTGGCCTTAGGATAATTAGACAATTAGAAATGAGTACCAATTCTGATACTAGCATCCATCAGAGTAATAGGTAAGTAATTAATAGATTGACATTTGTAAAGACAGAAAAAGCTAAACAAAACAAAAACAAAGACAGACATGAGAGAAGGCACTCACTTTATAACCATCATCAACCACATTCAACACAAAGAAATATATACTGTAAAGGAAACAATGGTGGGATTTTAGGAGAGATTCAGGGCACAAATAGAAATGCCTGAAACAGTGGTGGTGGATGCATGTCCTATAAAAGAATATTAATAGAGCGAGTGATTATTGACTAATTGTTTTTATTTAACAATGAATAGAAGATAAATGTAGAAGTTTACCAGATAAGATTGCATGCCTTAAATAATAGAATACTTTGAACACTTGCAATGAGAAAAAGTAATAGCTCGGGAAACACATATTTTATTATTTAAAAAATCATATTTCTGGAACTAAACTAGAATTTCTCTAAAATTCTATATAATAAATCTCAATAGATTTTTAAGAACAATTGTAATTCTTATTTTTAAATAATTTATTTTCCCATATAATGGCCACAATCAAATTAGAACGTTACAAATTACATGACCATATTTAAACATTCTCTGTTTCTGTCAAAATTTCAAAAAATATTTAGTTACAAAATTACTATGGTTTTCTAAGTATAAGAAAATTTTATATAATATTAAATACACCTTGTGTGCCTTCTAAACAAAGAAAAAATATTAGCAGAGCAAAGATTCTACTTTTTTTTTTTTTTTTGGAGATACCAGTGAGAATGAATTTAGGATAGTGTTTCTAAACTTTGGCCCATCTGCCACATGAATCAGAATTACATGGTTTGCTTTTTAAATATTTAGACTCCTAAGATCCTTCCCAGGTGTACCATATTAAAACCACAAGGGTGTGCCTAGAGAATCTCCATTTTTCACAATACCATAAGTTATTTATTTTGAAAGCATTAAAATATGAGAACACTTGTCCTATCGATAATCTTTGACTTTAGCCAAAACTATCTCCAAGTTAAACCTCTTATGAATCTGCACCACAGAGGGTTTATGAAATATAGATAAAAAAAAAAAGACACAGTGATATGTATTTTCTTTTTTTTTTATTGTACTTCAAGTTCTGGGGTACATGTGCAGATCATGCAGGATTGTTGTATAGGTACACACATGGCAATGTGGTTTGCTACCTCCATCCACCCATCACCTACATCTGGCATTTCTCCCCATGTTATCCCTCCCCAACCTCTGCACCCCCCCACTGTCCCTCCTTTGGCCCCCCCAACAGACCCCAGTGTGTGATGCTCCCCTCCCTGTGTCCACCTGTTCTCATTGTTCAACACCCGCCTATGAGTGAGAACAGGCAGTGTTTGATTTTCTGTTCTTGTGTCAGTTTGCTGAGAATGATGGTTTCCAGCTTCATCCATGTCCCTACAAAGGACACGAACTCATTGTTTTTCATGGCTGCATAGTGTTCCATGGTGTAAATGTGCCACATTTTCCTTGTCCAGTCTATCATCGATGGGCATTTGAGTTGGTTCCAGGTCTTTGCTATTGTAAACTGTGCTGCAATGAACATACATGTGCATGTGCCTTTATAATAGAATGATTGATATTCCTTTGGATATATACCCAGTAATGGGATTGCTGGGTCAAATGGAATTTCTATTCCTAGGTCCTTGAGGAATCACCACACTGTCTTCCACAGTGGTTGAACTAATTTACACTCCCACCAACAGTGTAAAAGTGTTCCTATTTCTCCACATCCTCTCCAGCATCTGTTGTCTCCAGATTTTTTTAATTATCGCCATTCTAACTGGCATGAGATGGTATCTCAATGTGGCAGATGTTTTCTTTACCTTCATATTGTCTTCACCTCTTTGTTTGGTAACTGATTTTGTGTTTAAGTCCACCCTATCATGCACCTTCCCTTCCCTTTCTCCTGAGGTGAATACTGAAAAGTCTAAAACAATCATGCCATTACCATTTCCTTGATCAACATTTGGTCTAGGCAATAGCATGTAATGCAATCATGGCCAAGGAGACAGAAGGGAAAGTTGTTGGGGATACTTTACTTAACTGCAGCAGCCATTTTGTAACCACTAGAAGCCAACAAAAAGCTCTAATATGGATGAAACTGAATGAGCTAACCCCGAAAATGCACAGCCTACAGTGAGACAATACATGCTCTCATCATTTGAATCACTCTAATTTGATATTTCCTTTCTTGTAATCAATAACATTCAGACTGGTAATATACGTAAAGGCTGCTTAGTACCTATACATAGCTCATTCTATACTGATGTCATCATCAGTAATATTCCAATTTTCCCAAGGCCCTTACTAAAGCTTTTGTTCAGGTTAAATTCAACTGAGCACTGTAACTTCTTTTCAAAAGATTCCCAACTTATATTAACACTCTCATACAAACCACTCCAAATAGTACAGATACAAGTTTATCAAAGTTAGTAATTTGATTCTTCAAATACTACTTGTGATTCTAAATTCTTGTCAAAGAAAACATAAAATAATGTTTGTGGATTTAAAAATGCTCCATTATCTTACCCTTAGTTTAATTGCATTTATGTTATATATACAAGTCTAATTAGGCTGTTTGAATAGTTAGAACTCAAAATCACTTCATAATCATACTTTTCATTTTCAGGAATTTAGTTTTGTCTAATCATAGCATTTTTGAGGTAGAACTTTGTAGAGATTGAACCTGAGGTGAAGGAAATTTAAACTTACTCAAACTGCAACATTTATCATTGTTGACAACTTTACTATATTCATTTTAATTAATTTTTTTATTAAAAATGTAAATATGTTCTAGATATTCTCCAATTGGTAATGTATTTTGGTTATCTCCCCATGTACACACATAGAGGTATCCATTGTTCATTTAAATGGCTGATGTTTGTTTGCCTTAACCATGCTTCTAATGATAAGCATTTGGCTTGTTTCCAAATGTTTCATATTTTAAATAATGGGACAATTAATATTTTGCTGACTTGCATAAATTTCAAGTAGTGGGAAGCACTGAGATCAAAGGTGTAAGCATTTGTAATAGCCATAGATATAGCTGAATTATCCTGTGAATCTGTTAGGAAGTTCCCATTTCCTCACATCCTCACCAACACCAGAAGACTGATCTTTTTTCTGTTTTTTGTCAATATGATAAAAAAAAAATTTCTGTTTACCTTGTATTTTTGCGATTATAAGTGATACTGTGCATATATGCCACTTTTAGTTCTTTATTTTGTATGTAAATTGTCTAATTATTTCACTCATTTTATTTTTCTTTGTTCATTTTGTTCTTTTACAATTACTTTTATGTTGCCCTGGGTACTAGTTATAGACCCATAGAGACACTAGATATTGTAACTTTGTACTAGATAGAAACAAAACCAAACAATGAATTTAAAATGAGCCATAAAGTGTCATTTCAATAAAGTTCTGCATATGTTTACCTGAAACAATGCATTGCAACAAATTTTCGGAAACCTCATAAGTACTAAGTAATTATTTCATCAATAACCACATTTTCTTGGCTATTTTCATGGAGCTATTATAGATTAAAACTCTTCATGTAGTAGACACAGAAAACTAACACACATGTGAATTTGAATTTAATGGAAGAATGCTACTACATTGGAATGATGCAAAACTAACTGATAAAATATGATATTGTCAGGGGTTGGTAAACTACTGCCTGAGTTATATGCCTACTTTTACGAATATGATTTCATCGGAACACAGCCATGTTGATTCAATTATGTATTATCTATAGCTGTTCTCCCAATATGAAAAGTTGAGAAGTTGCAACAGAGCCTGTATGGCCTGCAGGGCTGAAAATATTTATTATCTAGCAAGTTAAAAAAAACTGCTGACTGATACCTTATATTTCAAAATATTTAACAGATTTTCAAAGATTTTTCAAATATATTCAGTACCTCAATAAAATCTAGTACTATTGATATCTGCAATATCACCTTTTACTGCCTAAAACTAAAATGATATGCATCTCCTAAAACAAACTGGTAAAAGAAATGACAACCATGATCAGATTGAAGCAAATGACAAAGTAATGTTTACTTAATAGAGGTGAACTCACTTTTTGGTGTTCTCTCTCTCTCTCATCTTTCTCTTTATCTGTCTATGTGTTTCCCTTTGATTTCCCAGATAATTTTAGAGTTGTGTCTTTGGATAGGATTTAGCCTGCAGCCTTTCACTGTACTGTGTGATGATCAATTCTCCATGGTAGCTTACTGCAAGGATAGAAAAACAGTGTGACTTTCTGTGATAACATAAAAAAACAGTAAGGTAGAAGCTAGTTTTTAGTTTATACTATGAAATAAAGTACTCTTCTTTTGGAAGAATCATGAAGATTTCCAAAATACAATGCAAGATTAGTTTATATGAATGACGAAAGAAAAGAAAAACTATAGGTTAAAATCAGGAGCTTGCAGAAGAACACACAAGCTTGAAAATGCCAGATTTTTCATCATACAGTAAAGATCCAATGTAAAAAACAGAAATGATATTTAGCTATAGGAATAAAGCTAGAGGTGGGGGAGTGAATATGTGTTAGTGCAAATTGATACAAAATATACAAATAACCCTTCATATTTAAAGGTTAGGTCTGCCCAAATTTGAGGATTGTTTTGCTATTTTTGTAAGTATTGGATTTTGGTCAGTACTGATAAACTCTTTGACGTGTTTAACCTTTTAGTATTTCTTGCAAGATAGTCTTCAACTTCTGTATTTAGAGGTAGAGACCTCCTCACTAGGATCAGCACAACGACTGAGCTTCTGTGTGAGGGGCTAGATATTGTCATTATACACATATAAATAATTCCTGAGTTATAGCAGGCACAGTAGAAGGATAAGAGAATAGCAAACACAAATCTTGGTGGTGTTATGGGCTCTGTGGCAGACACCAATCATTATTTCGAAATTCTTGTATGATTTCTTCATTGATTAGCTAAACGCAATGTCTATGCTAACTTCCCTGTGTTAGAAAATGCGCGAGAGTTGCAGTCAGCAGTTTGCCTATACTCCAGTGAACGCTCTTTGTGCTTCTAGTAACTAAGGAAACAAACATTTACTGCTGTAGAAATTATCTATTTGTATTTTAGTGAGTATTATTTGAACATAGAATTTACATGATGGATTAACTTAATTTCTGCAGGCACACCTAATACAATGACAAATAAGACGTCTTAAAATGCAACAATCCTAAAATTAAGGAAAGGCAATATAAAAATAGACATTGAAATTACCCTATAATTTTAACTTTCTGGTAAAATCTGTGCATAATTTGGTAAAGAGAGAATCCCTACTAAGAAAATTATGAAGTGAGATCCTACTGAATAATATGTGTTGGACCACTTATTTGGACCCATTCCTGTCTCTTCAGAAACATTTATCTGGCAATTTTCCTCTTCTCTTGCACTTTTAATGACTCTCTGCTTATTAATTCCTTTTGCTACAAGTATGCTCCTGTTATTTCATCTTAAAAATGTTTTAAAGTAATTTTATTAACACTAGTGGCTGCTAAAGGTATGCACTCCTTCTCTTCTTCCACTGCAACATATCTTAGGAGAGAAACCTGCACTGCATACCTGTGGATTCACGTCCATAACCTTCCACACTACTGAGTTTTCTGTAAGGTCTCTGATGGTTCCTTACACATAATATTCAATCATTTAAAAAAATGTTTTCACTCTCACTGAGCTCTCTGCAACCCTCGCTACTATTATGGTTTGCATTACACACTAATCCATCTCATTGCAGTACATTCTTTGCTCCAGCCACAAGTTGCCATCACTATTGAAGTATACTCTGTAGGTGTATTGCTTCATAACCTTAACTTACAATCTTACAGTGAATTGTTCTTACCACCCTACCCTGCCATTTCTTTCTTTTAATCTCTTTTATGGTTCAATTCGCTGATCTAGGAAATCTTTCCTGATTCTCCCTCAATTTCCTCCTTTATTATAAATCCCTTCCTCCTCTTTATCTTTTAAGAGTTTAAGGTTTGCTGCAAAAATGAGAGGAAGATAGAGATATTTCTCATGTACCCCTTCCTTCACACATGCAAAGCCTCCCCCATTATCAATATCCTTCACCAGAGTGGTACATTTGTTACAGTTGATGAAGCTACATTGAAACATTATAATTATCCAAAGTTCATAGTTTACCTTAGGCTTCACTCTTGGTCTTACACATTTTATAGATTTAGAAAATTATATAATGACATTTATCCCTCTTTATAGGATCAAACAGATTTTCACTCCCTTAAAAATCTTCTGTGCTCTGTTTATTCATTCTTCTCCATCCAGAACCCCTATAACTACTGACTTTTTACTGTCTTCATGGTTTTGCCTCTTCTGAAACATCATGTAATTGGAATCCTAAAGTTATATAGCCTTCTAATATTGGCTTCTTTCGCTTAGCAATATGCATTTAAGAATTACTCTATGTATTTTTATGGTTTAATAGCTCATTTCTTTTTAGCAATAATAATATTCTGTGTCTTGATATATCACACTTAATTATACAGTCACCTCCTCAAGGACATCCTCGTTGCTTCAATCTTTTGGCAGCCATGAATAAAGCTATTATAAACATCCTCATGCAGGATTTTTTGTGGACATGTTTGCAACTCATTGAGATCAATACCAATGAACACGATTGCTGGATAGTATGGTAAGAATGTGTTTAGTTTTATCAAAAACTGTCCTGCAATAAAGCTGTAACATTTTTCATTCCCACTAGTAATAAATTAAGATTCCTGTTGCTTCACATCCTCTCTAGTATTTGATATTATCAGTGTTTCAGATTTTGGTCGCACTGATAGGTATGTAATTGTATCTTATTGTTTTTGTAATTTTTATTTCCTTAATGTCATATGATTTGGAACATGATTTCATATGCTCGTTGCCATCTGTATATGTAATCTGGTGAACTGTTAAAAGTTCAACTTGTTTTTTAATAAGGTTTTTTTTTTGTTGTTGTTGTTGTTGTTTTTAGTTTTAAGAGTTCTTTGCATAGTTTGGGAAACAGTCCTTAATCAGATATGTCATTTGCAAATATCTTCTCTCAGTATGTAGTCTAATTCATGAAGTATTTCTCCTCTTTTTTTTTCCTCATAGTTTTATAGTTTCAGGTCTTTCAACTAAGTCTTTAATTAGTCTTCAATTTTTCTTTGTGTGACTGTTGGAATTTAGCTGTGAATCTATCTGGTTCAGGGTTATTTTGTTTAATATCTTCTTTATAACTGCTTACAATTCAGAAGTTACATTGTTCTATTCAGGGTTTCAAACTCTTCCCGAAAAAAAAATATTGGAAACTTGTGTGGTTATAGGAATGTATTCATCTCTTCTAGATTTTCCAATTTGTGTGCATAGAATTGTTCATAGCAGACTTTGAGGATGTTTTATATTTCTGTGAGGTCATTTCTTTTCTTTTTTTTTTTTTTTTGAGATGGAGTTTCACTCTTGTTACCCAGGCTGGAGTGCAATGGTGCGATCTCGGCTCACCGCAACCTCTGTCTCCTGGGTTCAAGCAATTCTCCTGTCTCAGCCTCCTGAGTAGCTGGGAAGACGGGCGTGCACCACCATGCCCAGCTAATTTTTGTAGTTTTAGTAGAGACGGGGTTTCACTATGTTGACCAGGATGGTCTCAATCTCTTGACATAGTGATCCACCCACCCGGCCTCCCAAAGTGCTGGGATTATAGGCGTGAGCCACCACGCCCGGCCCGAGGTCATTTCTAATATTACCTTTGTCAATGCTGGTGGTGCTTTGTATCTTCTCTTTTTTTTCCTTTGTTAATCTTGTTATGGGTATATAATCTTGTTTATTTCTTTAAATAACCAACTTTTGGTTTCTTTGATATTTTGAATCGATTTTTGCATCTCAATTTCATCCAGGTTTTCTCTAATTTTAATTGTTTCTTTTTCTATTACCTTTGGGTTGGTTTGTACTTTCTTTCTAGTTCCTTTAGGTGCAAACTTAAACTGCTAATTTGAAACTTTTCTCGTGACTTGAGAACGGTGTTTAGCCTGTAAACTTTTGTCTTAATACTGCTTTGGCTATATCCCAGAGATTTCAGCCAATTGTGTCTCTGTATTAATTTTATAGAATATTTTTTATTTCTGAGTGAATTTTGTTCATGCAGGAGTTATTGAAGAATAAGTGGTTTCATTTCTATGTACTTATGTCGTTTTGAGAGATCTTATTGGTATTGATTTCCATTTTCATTGCACAGTGGTCCAAGAGTGTACTTGCTATAATTTCAATTAATTTGAATTTACTGAAGCTTGCTTTATGGCAGACAGAGTATGAGGTTGATCTTAGAATATGTTCCATTTGCAGATGGGAAGAAAATATGTTCTTTAGTTTTTGGATGGTGTGTTCTGTATATTTCTATTAGGTTCAATTTATCTACTTACCTATTCGAATCTAAATTTCCTTTGGTAGTTTCATGCCTCAGTGATTTGTCTAATACTGTCAGTGGGGCATTAAAGTCTCCCAATATTGTTGTGTGGTTGTTTAATTCCTTTTGCAGCCAAAGGCACCAAGAAGTTTGGGATTATGTTAATTGACCAAACCTAAGAATAATTGGGATTCCTGAGGAAGAAGATAAATCTAAAAGTTTGGAAAATTTATTTGGGGGAATTATTGAGGAAATCTTCCCTGGCCTTGCTAGAGATCTAGACACCCAAATACAAGAAGCTCAAAGAACGTCTGAAAAATTTATTGCAAAAAGATTATCACCTAGGCACATAGTCATTAGGTTATCTGATATCAAGATGAAGGAAAGAATCTTAAGAGTTTAAAACAAAAGCACCAGGTAACCTATAAAGAAAAACCTATCAGATTAACAGAAGATTCCTCAGCAGTAACCATACAAGCTAGAAGGGATTGGGTCCTATTTTAAACCTCCTTAAACAAAACAATTATCAGTCACGAATTTTGTATCCAGTGAAACTAACTTGATAAATGAAGGAATGACACAGTTCTTTTTTTTCTTTTTTCTTTTTTCTTAAATTATACTTTAAGTGCTGGGTTACATGTGCAGAACATGCAGGTTTGTTACATAGGTATCGTAACAACTAGTATCCCTTCCTTAGCCCCCACCCCCAGACAGGTCCCAGTGTGTGATGTCCCCTCCTTGTGTACATGTGTTCTCATTGTTCCACATCCACTTATGAGGGAGAACATGCAGTGTTTGGTTTTTTGTTCTTGTGTTTGCTGAGAATGATGATTTCCAGTTTCATCCATGTCCCTGAAAAGGACATTAACTCATCCTTTTTTATGGCTGCATAGTATTCCATGTTATATATGTGCCACATTTGCTTTATCCAGTCTATCGTTGATGGACATTTGAGTTGGTTCCAAGTCTTTGCTATTGTG
>CAUYNB010029489.1:0-16420 GCA_963574225.1 Lagothrix lagotricha | reverse complement strand
GAAAATACCAGAGAAAGGTGAAAACAACATAAAGAAATTTTAATAATCCAAAATATAAATGAAAAACTTTCTAGAGAGATAGATATTATAAAGAAAATCCAGTCAGAACTTATGGAAATGAAAGTCACATTCAGAGAAATACAAAATGCTGTGGAAAGTTTCAACAATAGACTAGAACAAGTAGGAAAAATAATTTTAGAGCTCAAAAACAAGTCTTTCAAATTAGCCTGATGAGAAAAGATAAAGAATCTAAATAAAACAGTCTCAAAGAATATAGGATTATGTAAAAATGGCCAGACTTGACGTTCATCATTCTAACTGGCATAATATGGAATAAAACTGAAAATCAACTCCAAAAGAACCCTCAAAACTATATAAATACATGAAAATTAAATAACTACTCTAGAATGGTTTTTGTTTTTTGATAGAGTTTTGCTTTTGCGGATTACAGGTGCCCATCGCCACACCCAGCTAATTTTTTGTACTTTTAGTAGAGACATGGTTTCACCATATTGGCCAGGCTAGTCTTGGAGTCCTGACCTCAGGTGATCCACCTGCCTTGGCCTCCCAAAGTGTTGGGATTACAGGCATAAGCCACCACACCTGGCCTAAAATGATTTTTGAATTAACAATGAAATCAAGATGGAAATTTAAAAGTCTTTGAAATTAATGATAGTAGTGACACAACTTCAAAACCACTGAAATACAGCTAAAGCAGTGCTAAGGAGAAAGTTCATAGAATTAAATGCCTACATCACAAAGTCTGAAAGAGCACAAATTGACAACCTAATGTCACACCTCAAGTAACAAAAGAAACAAGAATAAACCCAGAAGAAGAAAAGAAGTAACAAAAATCAGAGCAGAATTAAATGAAATTGAAACAACAACAAAAAATACAAAATATAAATGAAACAAAAAAAAAAAAGCTGGTTCTTTGAGAATATAAACAAAACTGATAGACAATTACTGAGATTAATCAAGAAGAGGGAAGATCCAAATAAGCTCAATTGGAAATGATCTTGAAGATAAAACCAATAACAAAAAATATAAAAGATCATTCAAGGCTATGATGAACACCTTTATACACAGAAACTAGAAAATTTAGAGAAAATGAATGAATTATTGGACATCTGCAAAACTTACAGATTAAATCAGGAAGAAATAAAAACCCTGATCAGAGCAATACTAAGCAGTATTATTGAATCGGTAATTTTAAATTATCAATTAAAAAAAGTAAGGATCATATAGATTCACAGCTCAATCCTACAAGACATTTAAACAAAAATTTGTACCAATATTACTTAAACTATTTCAAAAGGTTTCCCCCACATGCCAGAGTAGAGTTGGAAATATCTGTTTTTAGATTCTACAGAAAGAATGTTTCTAAACTGCTGAATCCAAACAAAAGTTAAACTCTGGAAGGTGAATGCACACATTACAAAGCAGTTTCACAAATAGTTTCCCATGAGTTTGTAATGTAAGATATTTCTCTCTTCACCATAGGCTTCCATTCAGTCTGAAATGTCCCCTTCTAGATTCCACATGAAGTGTGTTTCTAAACTGCTGAATCAAAACATAGGTTAAACTATCTGAGCGGAACGTACACAGAGCAAAGCAGTTTCACAGATAGCTTATTTCTAGGTTTTAAAGCCAGTTATTCCATTTCCCCCATAGGCCAGAGTACAGTTGGAAATATCTGCTTTAACATTCTAGACAAAGAATGTTTCTAAACTACTAACTCCAAATATAAGTTAAACTCTGGAAAGTGAATGCATACATCGCAAAGCAGTTTCACAAATAGCTCCCCATTAGTTTATATCATGAGATACTTGCCATTTCACCATAGACTTACATTCAGTCTGAAATGTCCTCTTCTAGATTCTACTCCAAGTGTGTTTCTAAACTGCTGAATTAAAACATAGGTTCCATTCTCTCAGGCGAATGCACATGTAGCAAAGCAGTATCACAGATAGCTTGCTTCCAGGTTTTATGGCTTTCCCCCATAGACCAGAGTGGCATTGGAAATATCTGTTTTTAGATTCCACACAAAGAGTGTTTCTAAACTGATGAATAAAAAAATAAATAAATAAACTCTGGACGGTGAAGGCACACATCTCAAGACAGTTTCACAAATAAATTCCCATTAGTTTTTCTTGTGGGATATGTATTTTTACCATAGGCTTCCATTCAGTCTGAAATGTGCCTTTCCAGATTCTACACAAAGTGTGTTTCCAAACTGCTGAATCAAAATGTAGGTTCAACTGTCTGAGGTGAAAATAGCAAAGCAGTTTCACAGATAGCTTGCTTCGAAGTTTCAAAGCTGATTATTGGCTTTTCCTCCATAGTCAAGAGTGGAATGGGAACATCTGTTTATAGATTCTACACAAAGAGTATTTCTAACCTGCTGAATCAAATCATAAGTTAAACTCTGGAAGTTGAAGGCACACATCACAAACCAGTTTCACAAATAGCTTCCCATTAGTTTTTAACGTGAGATATTTGTCATTTCTAAGTAGGCTTCAATTAAGTCTGACATGTGCACTTCTAGATTCTATGTGAAGTCTGTTTCTGAATTGCTAAATCAAAACATTAGTTAAACTCTGGAAGGTGAATGAACACCTCACAAAGCAGTTTCACAAATAGCTTCCCATTAGTTTTTATCATGAAATATTTGCCTTTGTACCATAAGCTTCCATTCAGTCTGAAATGTTCCTTTCTAGATTCTACACAAAGTGTGTTTCTAAACTGCTGAATTAAAACATAGATTCAACTCTCTCAGGTGAACTCACACACAGAAATGCAGTTTCACAGAGAGCTTGCTTCTAGGTTTCAAAGCCAGTCATTCAGGGATCCCTCAGAGGCCAGAGTGGCATTGGAAATAGCTGTTTTTAGATTCTACACAAAGAGAGTTTCTCAGCTGCAGAATCCAAGCATAACTTAAACTGTGGAAGGTGAATGCACACATTGCAAAGCAGTTTCACAAATAGCTTCCCATTAGTTTTGATCAGGAGATATTTGTCTTTTCACCATAGGCCTCCACTCAGTCTGAAATGTCCCTTTCTAGATTCTACACGAAGTGTGTTTCTAAACTGCTGAATCAAAACTTAGGTTCAACTCTCTGAGGTGAATGCACACAAAGCAAAGCAGTTTCACAGATAGCTTTCTTCTAGGTTTTAAAGACAGTAATTTGGGTTTCCCACAAAGGCCAGAGTGGCATTTGAAATATCTGTTCTTAGATTCTACACAAAGAGTGTTTCTCAGCTGCTGAATCCAAATGTAAGTTAAATTCTGGAAGCAGAATGCACACATCACAAAGCGGTTTCACAAATAGATTCCCATTAGTTTCCATCAGGCGATAGTCATCTTTTCACCATAGGTCTCCACTCAGTCTGAAATGTCCCTTTCTAGATTCGACACGAAGTGTATTTCTAAACTGCTGAATCAAAACATAGGTTCAACTCTCTGGGGTGAATGCACACACAGCCAAGCAATTTCATGGAAAGCTTGCTTCTAGTTTTTAAAGCCAGTCACTTGGGGTTCCAGCATAGGCCAGAGTGGCATTAGAAATATCTGTTTTTAGATTTTACAAAAAAAGTGTTTCTCATCTGCTGAATCCAAACATAAGTTAAACTGTGGAAGGTGAATGCACACATCGCAAAGCAGTTTCACAAATAGTTTCCCACTAGTTTTGATCGGGAGATATTTGTCTTTTCCCCATAGGCCTTCATTTGGTTTGAAATGTCCCTTTCCAGATTCTACACAAAGTGTGTTTCTAAACTGCTGAATCAAAACATAGGTTCAACCTTCTGATATGAATGCACACACAGCAAAGCAGTTTCACAGAGAGCTTGCTTCTAGGTTTTAAAGCCAGTCATTCAGGTTTTCCTTATAGGCCAGAGTGACATTGGAAATATCTGTTTTTAGATTCTACCCAAAGAGTGTTTCTCAGCTGCTGAATCTAAACATCAAGTAAACTCTGGAAGGTAAATGCACACATCACAAAGCAATTTCACAAATAGATTACCATTAGTTTTGATTGTGAGATATTTGTCTTTTTACCATAGGCCTCCATTCAGTCTGAAATTTTTCTTTCTAGATTGGACACGAAGTGTGTTTCTAAACTGCTAAATCAAAACATAGGTTCACCTCTCTGAGGTGAATGCACACACAGTAAACAGTTTCACAGATAGCTTCCTTCTAAGTTTTAAAGCCAGTTATTTGGGTTTTTCCCATAAGCCAGAGTAGTGTTGCAAATACTTGATTTTAGATTTTACACAAAGAGTGTTTCTCAGTTGCTGAATCAAAACTTGGGTTGCTAGGTCCAGATATACCTTACTATCTCCCTTTTTGTCAGGGCTAAGGAAAAGGAGGAGAATGAGAGCTAAAGAAATGTCATAATGTCTCTGTGGGCAGGGCCTATGCATAACAGCTGCATCACCTAGCCATTGAACTCATTTATATATAACAATACACAATTTATACGGGGCCTAGGCAAAAAAGGAGAGTAATATCACCTAGGTACTGGGTCCAGCAATATCTCACAACACTTCCTGAGGGGAGAGTCCGGGCAACAGGGTAACATTACCTAAGTGAAGTACAAAAGAGTTGTTTCAATGCCCCGATGGGTAGAATTTTGAAAAAGAAGTAAACAACCTATAGACTAGGCCTAGCTATGTGTCAGATTCAGCCCTAAGATGGGGCTCAGGCATGAGAGAAAAGTCGCATCATGTAGGTACTGGGCAAATTAATATGTCACAGTCTTTACTGTGAGCAGGCCATAGGAAGAAGTAGAGTCACATAGTCTAGGTGATGGGCCCAGAGGTATTTGATGACTCCTGTAGGTAGGGGCCAGGCAGAAGAATCACATCACCTGTGTGCTGTGCCCAGTTATAAGTCACACTTCTTTCTGTGGACATGATTCAGGCAGGAGAGAAGAGTCACATTTTTCCAGTTCTAGACCCAGAAATGTGTCACAATCTCTCTTATGGGCATTGTTCAGGTAAGAGAGGAGAGTCACATCATATAGGTGATAAACCCAGAGGTATATCACAATGCCTTCTGTTAACTTGAGCCAGGCAGAAGATTCACACCAACTTGGTGCTAAGCCCAGTAACATGTCACAATCCCTTCTCTTCAAAGGGACTAGGCAGGAGAAGGTAATCACATTACCTGGTGATGAGCACAGAGACGTCATAATGCCCCTTGTAGGCAGGGCCCAGGGAGTAGAGTTACATCGCCTGGGTGTTGGATATGTCAAAGTGTCCCATATGGGCAGTGCACAAGCAGGAGAGTCACATAACCTGGGTGAGCACAAGCAATATATAACAATGTTTTCTGTGGGCAGAGCCAAGGAAGAAAAGGAGACTCACATCACCTGGTTGCAAAGTCTAGTGATATGTAAAAATGCTCACTGTGGGCAGTGCCAAGGAAGGAGAACAGAGTTACATCTTCAAGGTGCTGGATCCAGCAGTATGTTAATATCCCATCTGTGGGATAGGTCCATGCAAGAACATCAAGTCACTCAGGTGTTAAGCACTGGCAAATTTCACAATCAAACCTGCAGCATGGCCCAGAAATGAGATGAACCATCCCACAACTGAGTTATAGGTATGGCGTTTAATACCTCTTGTATGTTGGGTCTAAGACCATGAGTAACCAGCTCAACAGCAGACTAGATTTGTGCATGACAGCATCAATTTCAGACTGTGTCTCCTTAGTGAAGTCACAGCCTCACAGATGTGCTGAATTTTGGTCTGAGAGTCACCAACCTACATGTATCTAAGTATGAGTCAATTTTTCCATCTTTGACTGACTACAGGTGTGAGATTCAGAACCTCAACAGTAACATGTGTTTATGTCAGAAGATGACAATATTTACTGTTGGCTGGTTGTGCTTATGAGTGTCACAATCTCACCTGTTGTGCTTGGCCATATTAGCACACTCCGTGTACTATCCAACAGCCTCATACAGTATGAATGAGAGTTGCAATCAACTTTGAGACCTTCCTGCTGGTATGAACCCATGATTGCACCTGTAGCATTAAGTTCAGGTATGAGAGTCAACATCACTACAACTAACTAGGTCAGGATAGGAGAGTCCTCTCTTGCCTGTAAGCTGGGTTTAGAAATGAGTCACCCTTTCAACCGTGGTTGAATGTTTACATATGAACATGGGCCTAGCACCAAGGTGATGTGAGTCTTTGACCTAGACACTTCAAGCAGGAGGCAATGGGACATATCTCTGGGCCTATCTGAGCTTTCCCCATAAAACAGATGTGACATATGTCTAGACCCAGCACCTAGGTGATGTGACTCTCCTTTTTTGACTGAGCCGTATGTATTTTGGGCACTCTAACATATCCCTGGACCTAACACCTAGAAGATAAGGAGACTCCGCATGGGCCATACTAAAAAGTTTCTTGTGACATATTTATACATTAATCACCTTAGGGAGATGACTCTCCTCTCTTACTTGGGCTTTGCCCATAAGAGAGATTGTTACGTACCCCTGCACCAAGCACCTAAATGCCATGACTCTTCTTTCTTGCCTGGGTCATGCCCACAGATGAAAGAATCACTTACTGTTGTGTCCAGCACTCTGGTTATGTAATTATTCTGCCTGATCTCTGCTCACAGGAGGCATTGTGACCTATCTCTGGGCCCAGAAACTATTTAGTATGACTCTCTTCTATTACCTTAACTTTGTGCATAAGATAAATTGTGATATTTCTCTGGGTCAGCACCTAGGTGATGTGACTCCTTTTCTGCATGGGCTATGTTCACAGGAAAGAGACTGACTTGTTGCTATGTTGACAGCTGATGTGATACCTCTGTCCTTATCTTAGTTTAGTGCCTATGTGCAGTAGCTTTACATGCTTCTTCATATGTTGTATGTTTCATTAGCATCTTAGATGTCCACCCAGGAGGGTATGTTTATTTGTTTGATTGTTTGAGACAGAGTCTCACTCTGTTGCCCAGGCTGAAGTGATCTCCGCTCACTTCAACCTCCGCCTCCTGAATTCAAGAGATTCTTGTGCTTCCTGAGTAGCTGGGATTACAGGCATGCACCACCATACTCGGCTGGTGTTTGTGTTTTTAGTCGAGACAGGGTTTCATCATGTTGGCCAGTCTAGTCTTGAGCTTCTGGTTTCCAGTGATTCACCCTCCTCAGCCTTCCAAAGTGCTGGGAGTACAGGTCTGAGCCACTGTGCCTGACTGGGGGTTGCATTTTTTGCTATTACAATAAGCAAAAGTTAAGTTTGAGCACAGGTAAAATCAAAATGCACATGCTCTCTAGAGCAGAAAGCCCTTAATGAAGATAGATTTACTTGAATAAGCCCAATGGGAATGCTAAGGTTTATTGTGTCGGCTGTGCAGTCACCACAGTTTCTGTATCCCAAGATCATGGCTATTTTCTTGACTATCTTTTCTACTTCAATTTCTCCCTAAGAGATCTTGGGGCCATAATCACATTGGAGGTTGAGGGGTTAGGTCATTTTTTCTGGAGCTGTTTTCTGCTGAGGGGGTGTATTTCTGTCAAGCCTGGGCCCTAAAGTTTCTTCCTGTGTGATCTAACAGGTTGTAAACCATGTCGTTTATGGGACCAGTGGGCAAGATGTTGGCAGCCAAAGGTTGAAAGCTTTGCAAAACCATCACGCAGAAAAGGAATTGCTGTAAGCAAGACAGCAAGAAATCAGTTAACATTTTAAACAAAGTTGGAACAAAAGTTAAAGCCGAAAGTATAGTAATGACTGATACTATTAAACAGAGCAAGGCAGGTAATAGACATTGCCTTCAGGTCCCAACGGAAGTTCCTAGAGATTCAATTTTGTCTGTCTGGGTGATGATATTATTACTATTTTCTTGGAATAAACCAGACTAATTGATCTCAAAAACAGCATTCTTCTTTTAGATATAAACATGTTCCTCACAGCCTGGCTGTGAGAAGATCCCAAGCTCTTTGGTTCTGTACGACTACAGTGGCTGCCGAGTACAGACGTTGTTGAAGTCTACTGAGGCTCTCTGCTGCTTGTTGGGAAGCCGTCGTGGTTTCCTGAGATCCTTTATACTAGATTCCCAAGGCTCCACCTTATGGTGACATTTGTGCTGTGAAAGTATTTTGCATTAAAGTGGCAAAAGCAGTGAAAGTTTTCGTGTTTCCTGTTTTTTGCCAATAAGCAAAACTTTTGTGCAGCTAAGTTGATGGCAGTCATTGGGTCTATTTACAGATGATAAAGCTGAACGGTGGGCAAAGAAGTCTTCAGTAAACGCACTGAAGTTCTCTAAGAGCCATCAGAGTTGTTCCTTACATTGGATTAGATCATTTATTGAGAATAGAACTTGCACTCTGATGGTCCTCTCGGCATTTGGGACTTCCTGTAGGAGGAGGATGGCATGAAGTCCCACTGTGAGTAAATGCAGCTGGGCTGGTCTCTATTGTACCTGGTAAAGGCCTTTAAAGAAGAGCATAAAAAGGAGGTGAAACAAGATTAGATTCTACAGAAGACTCTGATAATATGGGGGATGCTGGGGATTCTAAAGGAGGTGTGGGCTCCTGAGAGCCCCTATCTGGAGCTGGTGTTGGGCTGTGGAGTCTGGGGTCCCTACCCCTTAATAAGAGAGGTCTTCTAATGGGTCTGAGAGGCTTTAGCCCACAGGTGCTGCATAGAGCTGGGTTATGCTGACAGGCCATAAAGGCTTGCACATAGGATACTTCAGACCATTTTTCCTGATTTCTACAGAAAAGATCTCACTGTAGGATGCTGTTAAAGTTCACAGTCTCATTCTCCAGTCATATTTTGTCAGCTAATCTGTACGCAGGCTAAACAGTGTTACAAAAGAAGACAAAACTTTGTTTTTCCCTTAGTTCATCTAGCCAAAAGCCGTTCCAATAACATCCCAGTGGTGTTTCAATGACAGTAGAGGTAAAGGCTCCCCACAGTGCTGAGAGAATCCTGCAACGACAGAACATGCACTGAAGTCCAGGAGGCCACGGGCATCCCCATGAGCCAAGGGGAACCACCAAGGTGTCCAGAGCATCCCCTCAAAACTCCGCTAACTAAAGCTCTAGGAGGTCATAGGCATTTGCCATACACTGTCCTAGCTGTCTCGAGTTCTGGACATTTCCAGCCCTACTGAGATGACTGCCACTGCTGGCTGTGGGGCAGATGTCTGGCTGACAAGCCTTTTGTTAATTCATCAGTTTGCCATTTGTGATGCCCAATTATTAATACCTGGAATGCTCAGATGCAATCCCCATGACCGGGCATCTACATAACTGCATTTTTTTTTTGTTCAGCAAAGAAAGCCTGTTGAAGAACAATGTCAAGAAGCTGGAAAATGCATAAAGCCTGAAGGGACAGGGTGCTCTTATTGTGCCCCTCAAAACAAAACAAAAATTTTCTATATGGAAAACCAGACCAGAAAATAAATTACAATAGCCACCAGGTGGCGATCGAGTATTGCTGAAGGGACAGCAAACGGTAAGCCGAGTCTGAAGTGTGACCAGAAAGATGTGAAACTAAGCAGCAAGGTAGCCCGAATATGAAATGTTGAGAGCAACCCATGTGGTTAGTGTATTTATGGATAGTACAGAAGTAGCGGCCAAAAGGATATCAGACTTATATTCTCTCTCTAAAGAATACTGGTGACTTAAAAACGTTTCCTTCGGAACTTTACTAAAGCAGCACTGGAACAAGCAGTGATAGTTAACCAGGTAGTCTGGAACTGCCATAGTATTGACTGTAAGTAAAGGGAAAGTGAAATTAATGAAGCAAACAAACATCTCACCGGGCCATGGCACCAGAAATGTTGATGGCTGATGTAATACCTTGGTTCTTATCTTCTTAGTTTAAAAGAATTTTAAAAAGACACACAGCAAAAGAAGTACATCATAGAGTAATTTATTGTGGAAAAAAAGAGAATCTTTTGAAAATTAAGTGCAAAATAGATGGTACACTCCGATAAAGAAATTCCAGGGCAGCCTGCCTATAAGGGTGAGACAGCATTAATTATAGCTGGAGAAACCCTCTTTATGGGGAGTTTTACATGATTATTCGTAAGAAGGTGGAAAGAAGTGTTATACTAAGCATGTTCTGCATGGTCTTCTGGGTGCACATGTGCAGCAGCTGTACATATTTGTGCATACATTGCATATCTCATTAGCATCTTAAAACTTCTCCCAAGAGTGTGTTTTTTACTATTAAAATGAGGAAAGGGGGCCGGGCGAGGTGGCTCACGCCTGTAATCCCAGCATTTTGGGAGGCCGAGGCGGGCGGATCACGAGGTCAAGAGGTCGAGACCACCCTGGTCAACATGGTGAAACCCTGTCTCTACTAAAAACACAAAAAAATTAGCTGGGCGTGGTGGCGCGTGCCTGTAGTCCCAGCTACTATGGAGGCTGAGGCAGGAGAATTGCTTGAACCCGGGCGGCAGAAGTTGCAGTGAGCCGAGGTCGCGCCACTGCACCCAGCCTCGCGCCTGGTGATGGAGTGAGACTCTGTCTCAAAAAGAAAAAAAAAATGAGCAAAAGGTCAGCTTGAGGACAGGTAAAATCAAAATGCACATGATCTCTAGAAATAAAAGTCCCTAATGAAGACAGGTTTCAAATCATCCCAAGTACTCCACATCTTAAAAGTCACTCCCACAAAGCTGGAACACTGTTCCTGAAGGATCAGGTCCCATTTGTGTCTCTGAGACACTGCCAAGTCAGGTCCGACTGGAGGTGAGACCGATTATTTTAATTGTAAAATGCCTAAATCATCAGTAGCTTCAGGTTGCATTTTGGAGCTTGTCCACTTTAAAGGGTTGATGAAAATGGCTCACAAGACTCATGCCTCGGAAATGGGGTTTTCTCCTTTACTTTTAGCAGATTTTGTGCAACCCTATAGTTAACCTTCCTGATGCCTCGACTCTCACATTCATGATAAAAGCGACATTGAGAGTGACATTTCCAGGAAGTCACAGCCCTTGTCACTCCCATGCGGAACTCTGAAGCTGTTCATAATCAGGCCAGGTGGAAGATTTCTCTCAAAAGCAGTTGAGCACGTGCTCTGGCTAGAGAAAAAAGAGGGCTGTAGCACAAATGAGAGTGTCTCAGATATCAGGACAGTTTCCACAGCAGTTTAGGAAAGAAGGCAGCGCCCTGGGCTGCAGAAGACGCAATGCTCTGGAAAGAACCCTGGGTGCAGGTGAAAGAGAAAATCGAGCAGGACAGGACCAGTCAGGTGAGGACAACCCCCCCGATTTGGGCAAAGGTAACTTATCTTTGTAGGGTAATGCCCTCCTCAGTGCCCAGCCCAGACCTTCCCTTAACGTCCACATCTGTACTCACTATCCTTGGCAAAGAGAGTCGGCAT
This sequence comes from Lagothrix lagotricha, assembly GCA_963574225.1. Taxonomy (NCBI): domain Eukaryota; kingdom Metazoa; phylum Chordata; class Mammalia; order Primates; family Atelidae; genus Lagothrix; species Lagothrix lagotricha. The sequence goes on along the minus strand of CAUYNB010029489.1, from coordinate 5,063 downwards.
GGATTCAGACCCCAGCAGTACTTTGGACACCAAGAAGTCAACACCAGTCTGCCCCTCCCTCCAGGGCTATGCATTCCAGATCCAGAGACATGCTGGGATTATAGTTCTATAGCCTACCGACAAACAGGCTGAGAGCAGTTAATGGACTAGAGCTCCCAGCATACTACTAGGTGGGACGCGGACCACTCTTCTCCTCTTTCCAGCGCTGCACAAAGCCCTGGAGCCTGCTGCATGCTGGGATTGTAGTCTTGTAGCTGTTTGACCAAAGAGCTGGGAGTGATTATAAGCATTCATTACCCAGCAAGCCTAGGGAGGCGCACACAGCCCCATCTCTTCCTCCAGTGACACGTCTTGTCCCTGAGACTGGTGCATGCTAAAATTGTAGTCTTGCAGCCCTGTGACCAAAGGGCTGGGAGTGTTTATGAGCATATATCTCCCAGCAAGCCTAGAGAGAGACACACACATGTAGTCCCGCCTCTTCCTCCAGTGATACGTACTGTCCCTGGGCCCGGTGCATACTGGGATTGTAGTCCTTCAGCCCTCTAACAAAAGGTCTGGGAGTCTTTATAAAACTACATCTCCCAGCAAGCAGAAGGAGGCACTGACAGCCCTGCTGCTTCCTCATGTAATGCGCACTGTTCCTGAGCCGGGTGCATGCTGGGATTGTACTGCTGCAGCCTGGTGATAAAAAGGCTGGGAGTGTTTATGAGACTCATCTCCCAGCAAGCCAAGCGAGGTGCGCACAGCTCTGCCTCTTTCTCCAGTGAAGTGCACTCTCCCTGAGCCCGGTGCATGCTAGGATTGTAGTACTGCAGTCCTGTGACCAAAGGGCTGGGAGTGTTTAAGAAACTGCATCTCCTAGCAAGACCAGCGAGGCGCGCACAGCCTCATCCCTTTTTCCAGTGACTAGAGAACTGTCCCTGAGCCCCATACATACTAGGATTATAATGTTGCAGCTCTGTGACCAAAGGGGAAGGAAGAGGCCATGAGACCACATCTCCCGGCAAGCCCAGCAAGGCTCACAAAGCCCTGCCTCTTTCTCCAGTGATTGGTGCACTGTCCCTGAGCTGGGTGAATTCTGGGATTGTAGTCCTGGAACCCTGTGACCAAAGAGCTAGGAGTGTTAATGAGACTACATCTCCCAAAAAGCACAGTGAGAAGGGCACCGCCCTTTCTTTTACTCCAGTGACGCACACTGTCCCTGACCCCGGTGTTGGAGTATTCCAGTCGTATAACTAAAGGGCTGAGAGTGTTTATAAGAATACATTTCCCAGCAAGCCCAAGATCTACACAGCCCTGCCTCTTCCTCCATTGACATGCATTGTCTCTGAGCCCGGTGTATGCTGGGATTGTGGTGCTGCAGCGCTGTGACCAGAGCTGGAAGTGTTTATGAGACTACATCTCCCAGCAGGCCAAGCGAGGCATGCACAGTCCTGCCTCTTCCTCCAGTGACACGGCATTGTGACACAGCATTGTCCCTGTGCCCGCTGCATGCTGGGACTGTAGTCCTGCAGCCCTGTGACCAAAGGGCTGGGAGTGTTCATGAAAATACATCTCAAAGAAAGCCCAGTGAGCTGCACACAGCCCTGCCTCTTCCTCCAGTGAGCCACTGTCCCTGAGCCCTGCGCACGCTGGGATTGTAGTCCTTCAGCCCCCCGTGACCAAAGGACTGGGAGTGTTTATGAGAATACATCTCCCAGCAATCCTAGTGAGTTGCCTGCAACGCGCCTCTTCTGTCAGTGACGCGCCATGTCCCTGAGCCTAGTACTGGCCGGGATTGTAGTCCTGAAGCCCTGTGACCGAAGGACTACGAGTGTTTATGTGACTACATCTCCCAAAAAACATAGCGAAAAGTGCGCAGCTCCGCCTCTTCCACCAGTGAGGGGGCACTGTTCCTGAGCCGGGTGCATGCTGGAAATGTAGTCCTGCACTCCTGTGAGCAAAGGGCTGGAAGTGTTTATGAGCATACATAACCCAGCAAGCCTAGCGAGGCGCACATAGCCCTGCCTCTTCCTTCAGTGACACGCACTGTCCTGTGCCCTTTGCATGCTGGGATTGTAGTCCTCCAGCCCTATGACCAAAAGTCCAGGAGTGTTCTTGAGACTACGTCTCCCTGAAAGCTGAGCGAGGTGCTCACAGCCTTGGGATTTCCTCCAGCTACCCGCACTGTCACTGAGCCTGGTGCACTCTGAGATTGTAGTCCTTCAGCCCTTTAACAACAGGGCTGGGAGTGTTTGAGAATACATCTCCCAGCAAGCCCAGCGAGTCACCAACAACCCAGCCTCTTCTTACAGTGACACACAATGTCCCTGAGCCCAGTGCTGGCTGGGATTATAGTCCCGCAGCCCCGTGACAACATCTCCCAAAAAACATAGCGAGAAGTTCACAGCCCAGCCTCTTCCTCCAGTGTCAAGCACTATCCTTGAGCCGGGTGCATGCTGGGATTGTAGTCCTGCAGCCCTGTGACCAGAGCTGAGAGTGTTTATGAGAATACACATCCCAGCAAGCCCAGCAAGTCACGCACAGCCTCGCCTCTTTCTCCAGGGACACACGCTATTCCTGATCTTGGTGCATACTGGAATTGTAGCCCTGCAGCCCTACAGGGGCTGGGCGTTTTTATAAAACTACATCTCCTAGCAAGCTGAAGGAGGCACGCAGAGCTCTGCCTCTTCCTCCAGTCACACGCACGATTCCTGAGCCAGGTGCATGGTGGGATTGTAGTCCTGCAGCCCTGTGACCAAAGGGCTCAGAGTGTTTGTGAGACTGCATCTCTCAGCAAGCAAACCGAGGCATACAGAGCCCCGCCTTTTTCTCCAGTGATGCACACGGTCCCTGAAGAAGTGTTCATGAGATTACATTTTCCAGCAAGGCCAGTAATTCACGCACACAGCCCTACTTCTTCCTCCAGCAGTGCGTACTGTCCCTGATTCCAGTATATGCTGGGATTGTGGTGCTGCGGCCCTGTGACCAAATGGCTGGGAGTGTTTGTAAGACTACATCTTCCAGAAAGCCCAAGAGGGGCCTACAGCCTCTCCCCTTTTCTTCCAGTGACGTGCACTGTCTGTTAACCCAGGGCATGATGGAATCTTCCTGTAGCCCTGTGACGAAAGGGCTGGGAGTGATTATAAGGCTACATCTCCCAGCAAGCCTAATGAGATGCACAGAGCCTGGCCTCTTCCTCCAGTAATGTACATTGTCCTTGAGCCCGGTCCATGCTGAGATTGTAGTCCTGTAGCCCTCTGACCAAAGGACTAGGCGTGTACTCTTACTTATCTGTTCACTCGTCATGAGAATGTTTTTATTTACTCCATGAACATACGTACAATAGCTTTCTTTGAGTCTGATATACTGATTACAGCATCCTGGACATGTTGAGAATAGGTTCTACTGTCTGCTTTTTATCTTGTGAATTGACTACATTTTCATGCTTGTTCACACATCTCATGAGTTTTTAAATTGTGTAATAGGAAGTACAGGGACTCTTAATTCTGTTGTATATCTTTGAAAATTGTTATTATTTTAAGAGGGAGTTAATTTGAATAGATTCAAACTTTCTTACATCTGCTACAGTGACATAGCTGAAATCCTCATTCAGTTCTTCTAAACATGCATATTATATATGTATTATACATAGATGTACATTTCTATATAGCAAAATACAATATTTTATTAAGCTTTATTATAGTTATCTGTGAAATAGTTATTCAACAAACTACTTCATTATTAGTGGAAGTCAGAACCTCAGTTTTGTTCACTTTTTGGATTTCATGTTAGTGAAATTATGTAATATGTACACTTTAACATCTACTTTCTTTTATGTGACATTATATTTATAATCTGCTATTGCAGATAGCTATAGTTTGTTCATTTAAAAAATAATTTTTTATGCTGGCTCTTTCTGTGAAGAAAGTCAATGGTAGCTTAATGGGGATAGCACTGAATTTATAAATTACTTTGGGCTGTATGACCATTTCATGATATTTATTCTTCCTATCCATGAGCATGGAATGTTTTTCCATTTGTTTGTGTCCTCTCTTATTTCCTTGAGCAGTGGTATGTAGTTCTTCTTAAAGAGGTCATTCACATCCCTCACATAGTTGCTTATCAGCTTAAGGAGATTTGGGGCTGAGATAATGGATTTTTCTAAATATAAAATCATGTCATCTGCAAACAGAGACAATTTGACTTCCTCTCTTCCTTTTTGAATACGCTTTATTTATTTGTCTTGCCTGATTGCCCTGGCCAGAACTTCCAATACTATGTTGAATAGGAGTGGTGAGAGAGGGCATCCTTGTCTTGTGCCAGTTTTCAAAGAAAATGATTTCAGCTTTTGCCCATTCAGTATGATATTGACCATGGGTTTGTCATAAATAGAGCTTATTATTTTGAGATATGTTCCATCGATACCTAGTTTATTGAGAGTTTTTAGCATGAACAGCCGTTGAATCTTTTTGAAGGCCTTTTCTGCATCTATTGAGATAATCATGTGGTTTTTGTCATTGGTTCTGCTTATGTGATTGATTATATTTATTGATTTGCATATGTAGAACCAGGTTTGTATGCCAGAGATAAAGCAGACTTGCTCGTGATGGATAAGCTTTTTGATTTGCTGTTGGATTCGGTTTGCCAGAATTTCATTGAGGATTTTTGCATCAATGTTTATCAAGGATATTGGCCTGAAATTGTTGTTGTTGTTGTTGTGTCTCTGTTACGTTTTGGTATCAGGATGATGCTGGCCTCATAAAATGAGTCAGAAAAGGAATCCCTCTTTTTCTATTGTTTGGAATAGTTTCAGAAAGGATGGTACCAGCTCCTCTTTGTACCTCTGGTAGAATTCAGCTGTGAACCCATCTGGTCTTGGACTGTTTCCTGTTGGTAGGCTATTAATTACTGCCTCAATTTTAGAATTACTGACTCAATTTTGTTATTGGTCTATTCAGGGATTCGACTTCTTCCTGGTTTAGACTTGGGAGGGTGTACGCTTCCAGGAATTTATCCATTTCTTCTAGATTTTCTACTTTATTTGCATAGAGGTGTTTATAGACCAATGGAACAGAACAGAG
>CAUYNB010029487.1:0-33986 GCA_963574225.1 Lagothrix lagotricha | reverse complement strand
TATGTTTAAGTCTTTAATCCATCTGGAGTTAATTTTAGTGTAAGGTGTCAGGAAGGGGTCCAGTTTCTGTTTTCTGCACATGGCTAGCCAGTTATCCCAACATCATTTATTAAACAGGAAATCCTTTCCCCATTGCTTGTTTTTGTCAGGTTTGTCGAAGACCAGATGGTTGTAGATGTGTGGCCTTGCCTCCGAGGCTTCTGTTCTGTTCCATTGGTCTATATGTCTGTTTCGGTAGCAGTACCATGCTGTTTTGATTACTGTAGCCTTGTAGTATAGCTTGAAGTCAGGTTGCATAATGCCTCCAGCTTTGTTCTTTTTGCTTAGGATTGTCTTGGCTCTGCGGGCTCTCTTTTGGTTCCATGTGAAGTTTAAGCTGTTTTTTCCAGTTCTGTGAAGAGGGTCATAGATAGCTTGATGGGGTTAGCATTGAATCTATAAATTGCTTTGGGCAGTATGGCCATTTTCACAATATTGATTCTTCCTAACCATCAGCATGGAATGTTTTTCCATCTGTTTGTGTCTTCTCTTATTTCCTTGAGCAGTGGTTTGTAGTTCTCCTTGAAGAGGTCCTTTACATCCATTGTTAATTGTATTCCTAGATATTTTATTCTCTTTGTAGCAATTGTGAATGGGAGTTCACTCTTGATTTGGCTCTCTGTTTGTCTGTTATTAGTGTATAGGAATGCTTGTAATTTCTGCACGTTGATCTTGTATACTGAGACTTTGCTGAAGTTGCTTATCAGTTTCAGGAGATTTGGGGCTGAGACAATGGGGTCTTCTAAATATAAAATCATGTCATCTGCAAATAGAGACAATTTGACTTCCTCTTTCCTAATTGAATACCCTTTATTTCTTTTTCTTGCCTGATTGCTCTGGCTAGAACTTCCAATACTATATTGAATAGGAGTGGTAAGAGAGGGCATCCTTGTCTAGTGCCAGATTTCAAAGGGAATGCTTCCAGTTTTAGCCCATTCAGTGTGATATTGACTGTAGGTTTGTCGTAAATAGCTTTTATTGTTTTGAGATACGTTCTGTCGATACCTAGTTTATTGAGAGTTTTTAGCATAAAGGGCTGTTGAATTTTGTCAAAGACCTTCTCTGTATCTATTGAGATAATCATGTTGTTTTAGTCTTGTTTCTGTTTATGTGGTGGATTACATTTATAGACTTGTGTATGTTGAAGCAGCCTTGCATCCCCGGGATGAAGCCTATTTGATTGTTATGGATAAGCTTTTTGATGTGCTGTTGCAATTGGTTTGCCAGTATTTTATTGAAGATTTTTGTATCTATGTTCATCATGGATATCGGCCTGAAGTTTTCTTTTCTTGTTGAGTCTCTTCTGGGTTTTGGTATCAGGATGATGTTGGTCTCATAAAATGATTTGGGAAGGATTCCCTCTTTTTGTATTGTTTGGAATAGTTTCAGAAGGAGTGGTACCAGCTCCTCTTTGTACGTCTGGTAGAATTTGTCTGTGAACCCATCTAGACCTGTTGTTATAAGATTCTTATTTGTGCTGACTGGTATGTTGAAGACCAAAGAGTGATACTATAGCCATTTTAGTTTAGCACCTCTTTCTGCCCCAGTTCCTTGGCCAGGATTTGCAGAAATTTTTACTGAGGACAGTGTCTGTGTGGCTAGCATACTATGCTGTCATGTACAAGCAGACATCAGACTTGTGACCCACCCAAATCCCCACCACTCTCCTTCTCAATACCCATCAAAAACCCCACTGCCACCATCTCCTGGGTGATACTAAGGCTTCTGTGAAACACACTAAAACAATGCCTCTTATCCAAAAAATGTGTGTGTGCACACATGCACACGTGCACGTATGTGTGTATTTTTCTCATCTTAACTTTCTTTTTCTTTTCTTTTTTTTCTTTTTCTTTCTTTTTTTTTTTTTTTTGAGACAAGATCTCACTTTGTTGCCCAGGCTGAAGTGCAGTGGAGTGGTACAATCACAGCTCACTGAAACCTTTGCCTCCTAGGACCCAGCAGTTCTCCTACCTCAGCCTCCCCAAGAGCTGGGATAACAGGTGTGCACCACCACTCCTGACTACTTTTTGTATTTTTTAGAGAGATGTGATTTTGCCATGTTGCTCAGGCTGGTCTTGAGCTCCTGGGCTCAAGCAGTCCACCCACCTTGGCCTCCCAACGTGCTGGGATTACAGGCATGAGCCACCGCGCCTGGCCAGCATCTTAATTTTCAGTGGAGCATCTCCAGTGTTTGTTTCATCAGATCACTCAGAATGTTTCCCTCTTTCTCTGTGACGTATGAGAAATTGTGTCTCACCTCATATGGTCAAGTACAACACATGATGAAGAATATTAGAACTATAACATTCTTCAGGCTGAAAGATAACTTGTTAGTGCTAACCACTGCTGTTGTTATTACTGCTGCCACTTTACTGTTGGGAAAACTGGCAATTAATGTCCCTTCCCAATGTGCATAATCCCTTCTGAGAATGAGCTTTGATAAAAATGAGAATGTTTGCATGCGATGTGGGAGATGGAAGTGAAGTGGAAGCCATTATTTTCCAGAGGTCCAGCCTACTTTCAAAGAGCTCTCCCCAGTCTCCTATGGAGATGATCGAACCCCGGATGCTACTAACACTTTTAGTGATTTTCCTTTCTGGTTTGAACCCAGATTCATCCACATGCTCACCAAGCTCTGACAGTTAACTCAGTCACAGTCAGCCAAACTGTGGCCTCAAAGCTCATGACCCTTTTCCCTCTGAAAGAAAAACAGAAGAGCAAAACTAATTAGTTCTCAGATTCTTTGCTAACCACCCTCACCCTCAAATGCTCAGTGGTATACATTTATTTGTTGATTTACATGTATGCCCTTTGTCTACCTTACTGGACTAAAGTTGCAGAGGTTGCTGGCCAACTTAGCCCCATTTAGTCTAAGAGTACTGTAAAGAGTAAGTCAAATAGCTCCTGGAACAAGGTTGTCTGATAGGATACGGGATAACCCATTACATTTGTATTTCAGAAAAGCAATAAATGTGTTTAAGTATAAGCATGTCCCATGCAAAATTTGGGACATGCTTATACTAAAAGTTGTTATTTATTTGACATTCAAATTTAACTGGGTGACGTGCGATTTTACTATGTCTGGCAGCCCTATTCCAGGAGCATTTTGACTGATTGCCAAGAGCACCAGTCATTTATCTTCTTTCTTCCAGCTTCCTTCCTACTGTCTTCTGCTATGCCCTGTGTCACGGGGTGCTGGGATCCTACAAATACATTTCCCAGTCTCTGGAGCCTCTGAGTATGGGTGTTGGATTAGTGATTACCAAAGAGAAGAACTTGCATGAGCTTTGAAAGGGTAAGGATGGGGGTGAACTGCATGCAATTTGGAATATGGGGCTCTTCCAATGGGAAGCACAGGCAGGAAGTGGAAGAGTTTTGGGTTCCCTCCCTTTGTCCAGAGCATCTGTAGGGGAAAGGCTGGTTCCCATGTGGTTCCCAGGCAGTGTGGTTGCAGTGAGGCAGCAGCATCACACACAAATGCAACAGTATGGCAGGTGCAGGCTCTGGCTCAAGCCATGGTGGTGACAGAGGCTGGCAGCTTCAGGCTCCCAGAGTCCCAAGACAGCATTAGGGACTGGGGCTCCTGCATTCCTACAAGGTGGTAATCTTGGTTCTAAGGCTGCCATGAATACTCTCAGAACCTCAGTGGTGAGGAATCATGGGCTCTTGGTAAAACCATTTTCCCTTTCACTCCTTCAGCACAGAAGTGGTGGGAGCTTTCTGCAGTTCTTAATCTCTTGGCCATCTCACCTTCCCTTTCTACCTTCTTCTGGATCTCCTACCCCTTTCTAAATGATTCATTTTCAATAGATTATTTCTGTTGCAATGCATAGGGTGGTAATGTCTTTTTACCAGACCCTGCCAGATATAGTGAGCTAAGTATTTTATTCTTATCATCTGCAATCAACAGGAGCGTCTCATGGATCATTACATTCCTCATTTAGTCACCAAAGACACCATTACATAATCAGACATCATTACATCGTCACACACATCATTACCGCATACGTACACCTCCCTCTCTCCACCTAGACACAGGGAAGGGAGGAAGACACCAGAAAATCAGACTACTAAAGAAAACTTTAGGAAATCAGGTAGTTTCTAAGACCCTTTATTATGACTTAAATAAATTCTGAAATTAGTTTCTTTAAGGATAAGAATTACATTCATTTTAGCAACCATAGTTTCCCGAGGAATTTTTGCACTAAGGCATTTAATTTTTTTTCCAAATGCTGAAATTTTTTGTAAGCTATATTGGCCATTCTTTCTAACCCCTCAGTAAATTATATCTCTATCTGAAGTGAAACATAGGAGATGCCCTAAGGTTCTGAAAGATGTTTTGTAATGATCTAGGTAAGAACTGTGCTTAATGGAAATGACAGGCATAATTTATTTATGAAAGCAGAAATGAAATTCAACCTTGAAAACAGATTGGGTATTTTTCCACAGTGCCATGGAACTGAAGCGCTTGTGATGTAGATTAAATCGTGGGATTTGACTTATTGTTCAAAAACATGAGTTCAACTCTAAACAGTTGAATTACTCAGCAGCTGTGTACAAATGTATGATACAGATAAAAAAAATATGTTAACAACTCCCTAGATCTACAGAAAGCTATCACTGCTTTTTAGGATAAGCTTGACTTTTGTTCAAATAGAAATGCAAAAGGTAAGTCTATCCTAAACGGCAATGACAGTTTAATGTGTCTCTCGCAGGCAACCTTCAAGAGGTCTGTATATGAACCATTTTGTGTGGATGGTATAACTCTAAACATAATGATACGTGGAAATTTGTATAGAGAATGTTTGGCAAAGAAGAGTCAGGATGAATAAAGTGAAAGGAAAGATGTCCCCAACGTTATGTTTTAAGTGATATGAGCTGCATCAAGTGAGATGTGTTTTACAAAACTATTCAATGTTGATTGTAACTGACAGAAAAGAAGAAAAAACAATTAATACACTTCCTATGTCTTGAAAAGTTGCAATTTTAATTTCATTGTGCATTTTGCTTGATAATTTTATATATGATTTCCAGTCAATATTTCATCTGGAGGACTGAGCAAGTATTATGATTCCCATTTTATGGGTGAGGAAAGGGCAGATTGCAAGGTGAATGTCACCTGCTCATCAGCACATACCTGGCCAGGGGCCAGGTCTTCCAGATTCCAGCCCGCACGGCATGGGTGCCAGCATCTCCCTGTTGCTCTTCTCCTCACACTGATATTAATGAAGCACATTTACTTTTAGTCAAAAACCACTTTTATGTTACAGAAACATAACAACTGGGAAATAAACGGCTATATAATTAATCTCAACTAAGCCAGTAAACCCTTACTTTTTACCTAGGCTGTATGCTGAAAAGTGTGCCTTTTTTATAATGGGGTTTGTATTCCTCTCATTATATTGTCTCAGGAGGAATCACTCTAAGATAGAAGACTATCTCCAAAAGTCTGCAGATAATGTTAATATCAACTTGCAACTCTCTGTTAAAGGACTGTGAAATGTAAAACAAAACAAACCAACCCCCAAGACCTAGTAATTTAAGATGATGCTATAATACACTGTATTCATCTTTAGCTGTCTAAATTGTGTTCTGTGAGAGTCTTAAGCATCTTCCCTTACCTCCTTAAGGAAGTTGTAAATTCTTAGCTTTTTTTAATTTTTTATTTTTTAAGAAAGGGTCTCGCTCTGTTGCCCAGGCTGGAGTGCAGTGGCACAATCTTGGCTCCCTACAACCTCTGCCTCCCTGGTTCAAGATTCCTGCCTCAGCCTCTCGAGCAGCTGAGACTACAGGACTATAGGCATGTGCCACCATGTCCAGCTAATTTTTGCATTTTTAGTGGAGGCAGGATTTCACCATGTTGGCCAGGCTGGTGTCAAACTCCTGATCTCAAGTGATCTGCCTGCCTTGACCTCCCAAAGTGCTGGGATTACAGGCGTGAGCCACTTAGCCTGGCCCTTAGCTGGTCTTTGAGGACACGATACTGTCCTGTGCCTTCTTTCCTAGACATGGCCTTATATCAACTGGAATCCCCAACCAGTCACAGTCTTGCATTGTTTCTTATAAATACATTATAGTTTCCACTTTCTAGTACTGGTTCTCTTTCTTCTAGTTGCAAGTCTCTGATGCCTCTGTCTATTGCAACCTTTTTTGAGAGCCCTGCTCAAATGCTTCATCCTCCATGAAGCATTCATTCATTGATTGCACCAACCAGAAGTAAAGTCTGCATCCTAAAATTACATACAGCTTTTTCTTCAACCCATTCATTCTAATCATATCCATATGGCTCCAGATTGTTTTCATGAATGTCCTTATGTAATCTCTCCTGAGAGACCCTAAATTCCCTTGGGAGAGGGACTTTATTTTAGAGTTAAGGCTGCCTTCAGTGTTCTTTATTTAGTTATAACTGCTGTAAACCTTCTTTAACATTAGAAAAAGCACGCCAATATGTACCAATATTTAGTATTTATTAAGCTCCTGTTATATGCTAGGAATTCTGTGAAGGATTTTACATATGATATTTCCATTTGCCTTGAGAATTCTGCAAGATAGTGTAAACCAAAAAGTGTCTGCAACAGGTTTCAATCAATTTAGATGTTTATTTTGCCACTGTGAAGGACATGTTCATGAGGGATGTCTGTGCCTTTCTCCAAAGATGATGTTGAGGGCTTCAATATTTCAAGGCGAATAGCTGGCTGAAGGGGAAAGAGGCAGGGTATGGTCACATTACTGAATCCACATGTTGTAAGAGAAAGGAAGCAGGAAGGGGAATAGTCAATTATATATTTATCTCTTGCTCAGTAAATCAGCACTTTACCTAAGATAGGGTGAACACAGAGTAGCTACCTATGGAGACATTTAACCTTTTATCATATCTGTCTGCAGAGGAACAAGAGGAAAGGCAATTTCTTGCATGACTCAGTTTTCAGCCTACTTTTTTTTCCTTCTGGCATAGTGAGTTGGGGTCCCAAATTTTTATTTTCCTTTCACAATAGACAGCACTATTCATATAAAAGGTCCCATAACTTATAAAAGAGTGTCAGTGATAGTCTAAGTCAAATCTGACCTGACTCTAGCCTACCATACTGCTGCTACACTGTTGTTGTGCAGTCATGGTCTGCTATGATTTGAGTGTTTGTCCCTTCCAAAATTCATGTTGAAACTTAATCCCTGATGTTGAGAGGTGGGGCCTTTAAGCAGGGCCTGGGTCATAAAGGCTCTGCTGTCAAGAATGGATTAATCCACTTATTATTTAATGGATTAATCAGTTTCTGAATTAATATATTGATGGGTTGTAACAAGAGTGGGGCTGGTGGCTTTATAAAAAGAAGAAGAGAGACCTGAGCTAACACACTCAGCTCCCTCACCATGCAATGCTCTGTACTGCCTGAGAACGCTACAGAGAGGCCCCCCAGCCCCCAACTAGCAAGAAGGCCCTCACCAGATACAGTCTGTTGACCTTGGACTTCTCAACTTCCATTAAGTGTAAGAAATAAATTCCTTTTCTTTATAAATTACCTAGTTACAGATATTCTGTTATCAGCAACAGAACAGGGACTAAGACATGATCTCAATAATAATCTCAAAAACTATTTCTGTTCTCACAGGTCATAATTGCATTGAAGACTTAGGTTCCAAGCAGAGACATACCACAAAGTGCGACGCTACACATAATAGCAGTAAAAAATTGCTCTTCTGTCAACCACAGAGGCAGAGCTCATTAATTTTGACTGCAAGGAAGGATTTGAGGTAGGCTTAATAAAAGAGAGAATATTTGAGCTAAGCCTTGAAGGAGAAGGCTGATGTTGACAGAGGAGAAGATGGAAGGGCATTTTAGAGAGAGAGAACACGTGTAATTAAAGCCACAAGCTCCATGAACAGGGATGTGTTGTTGGAAGGACAGGGTGTAGGTTCAGGACAGGGAGTGAGTTATGAAGCTGCAACAAAGACTAAAGTCCAACTTGGAACAATCCTGAATGCAACAGAAAGGGAGTCAGTGTTTCATCTTTATGAAGTGAGAAAGCATGGAGTGGGAAACTGACATGCTCAGAAATTTGTTTTGAGCAGATGGATCTACCTACGAACAGCATGAAAGGATATGTCTATCTTTTGAGTGAGATGCATATCTAGAAATGTGCATTTTTAAAAAATGCCTGACTTACTACCTAAAAGTCTGCACGTCTTCATTTGTACATCCATTCTGACTGAGTTGAAGATAAAATATTTATATTGTAGAACATCCTTCCAGACTCATCTCACAGCCAAACTGCTGTGAGCCACTTTCTGTTTATTTTTTCCAGTTACATTTTTTTTTTTTCAAAAATAAACCTTGTATTATTAAGGTATTGGGATTAATTTAGGGGAAAAACAATCTCACATGTTTTCTGAAAATTACAACTTAATGCAAAATAAATAGAAAATGTTTACCATTAACCTATTAGTTTCCTAGCTGAATTTTTTGACTATCTTTTGCTTGCCTGTCTACTGCACAAATACTTTATCTTTTAACATGTCAAACATCAAGGAAGTTATGACAGACAGGCCACATCCCCACTTCCATAAGTAAGAATTATAATTGTCCCTCTTAGTGCCTTGTGCATTTTAACAATTTGAGAGGAAACTCAATCTTCATGTAAACAAGGTGCCAATTTAAGCATTTTGTCTCACCCATCTGCCCTCTGATGACCCCTTACAGATGTTCTGCCTTTTAAGAATAAATTAGGCCAGGCACAGTGGCTCATGCCTATAATCCTAGCACTTTGGGAGGCTGAGGTGGGAGAATTGCTTGAGTCCAGGAGTTCAAGACCAGCCTGGGTAACACAGGGAGACTCTACCTCTACAGATAATCAAAAAATTAACAGGGCATAGTGGCATGCACTTGTAGTCTCAACTACTTGGGAGGCAGAAGCATGAGGATCACTTGAGCCTGGAAGGCCAAGGCTACAGTGAGCCATGATGGCTCCGCTGCACTCCATGAATAAATCAGATCCATGAACACTTTATCCATTATTGGGAAATGAAAGAAGTCTTGTGCTATACTATACATTGTTATAAATTGTTTCTTGACCAAATGAATCCATGTTATACTTGTAAGAACTTGTATATTTGAAAATAATTATTAAAATCTGGAGAGGTGCATGCCTGATATAATTGGGCTTTGTGTCCCCACCCAAATCTCATTTTGAATTATAATCCCCATAATCCCCACGTGTCAAGGGAGAGACCAGGTGGAGGAAATTGGATCATGGGGGCAATTTTTTCCAAGCTATTCTCATGACAGTGAGTGAGTTCTCAGGAGATCTCATGGTTTTATAAGGGGCTCTTCCCCCTTCACTTGGCACTTCTCCTTCCTGTCGCCTTATGAAGAAGGTGCCTGCTCCCCTTCACCTATTGCCATGATTGTAAGTTTTCTGAAGCCTCCCCAGCCATGCTACACTGTGAGTCAAAACTTAAAGTTTCCTATTCTTCCCTAAACTTGATAAATGCTCAACTGATTTATTATAGCCAAAGGTCTAGCAGTTAAGGGAATGACGCAAAAATTAAAGAACAGGAACAAAAAGGTTCTTCTTGGTAAAGTTATTTCTAAAATAAAATAGGTCAGTGTGCTTTTTGATATTAGGTTGTCTTTATGTTGGTGGTATGGCTGAAATAGAGTTCATAGATTCAGTCCACTGTGGAACCATTCCTTCCTGCAAGATCTGTATCATTAATATGTTTCTCTGAAATAATTTAACTTCTAAACTGGTACAGATCTCAGTACTTACATGTGAAGGGTCTGGGCATGGTGGCTTATGCCTGTAATCCCAGCACTTTTGGAGGCTAAGGTAGGCCAATCGCTTGATCACAGGAGTTTAAGACCAGAATGGGCAACACGGCGAAACCTCATAGTTACAAAAAGTACAAAATTTAGCTGGTTGTGGGGACACATGCCTGTCATCCCAGCTACTTGGGATGCTGACATGGGAGGATTACTTGAGCCGGGTTGGCCAAGGCTGCAGGGAATGAGCCTTGATCATGCCACTGCACTTCAACCTGAGTGACAGAACAAGACGCTGTCTCAAAAATAAAAATAATACATGTGAAGGGTGCACTTGACATAAATAGACTGCTAGGGACAAAAAAGAAACTTTAAAAACTCAAAAACAAAAGCTTTCGACATTATTTTTTTCTTTTTTAAATGATTACTAGTGTGAGACATTGAAAACATCAAGGATCACATGTAAGGCAATTAGAAAACATTTCACCAAAGACTCTGGGGGAGCATGAAATATCTGTTGGTGAACCACCAGGCAGGAGTGCTGATATTTGCAAGAATGCAGCAGAAACTACAATGCACATTGCTATGCTAAGTTAGCTTGTTCTTATTCAAATCGCTGAATCAGTAGCCTCATTGTCTGTCTCAGTAGAATCCCTCTATTATGAGGGTTATACATTTTATAGATGTAGAAGGAACTTAACCTCTTCTTCAGTGCTCCACCTGGGTGGGTGTGGCTGATCCATTTGCTTCATTTCAAACTCCAAAAAGCATATTTGTTTATATTCATTAGCTTTACTGGTTCCTTTTCTCTAAAAAATCCAAGGTGCTCTTGAGAGCTGCTTCATATAATGAGCATGTAGTGCCTCTTAAATCAGGAGAACAAGGAGGCAGTTAAGGAGAAAGACAAGTAAATGAGGACTAAAAGACCTTGAACATGAAAGTGGGTTGAGTTTGATGATGCCATACATTTGGCATTGCTTATGCAATTTTCGGTAAACTAAAATCACTTTTTCAAACCCATTGGCTGATCAATAAGACCAAGAGGTGATAGAGAACACCAGGTGTTCAATTCCTATGACTTCAGAACATTGGTTATCTCCAAGTGCTGATAACATCATTGATAATATAAATGATTTCTTAGGTGTTTAAATCTAGTGTTGACTTTCTTGAACCTGAAACATTTCAGAATGTTTCTCAACAGTTAATACCCTTTTTCCATCTTTCCGTTAAGTGTCCCTTCCCCACTGCCATGCTCACACTCAATTCCTGGCTGCCCACTCCCCTGTCTCCTTTCTTTTCATAACCATTTTATTTTTTCAGCCTGCATTTTCAAAGACACATCCTTCTGGTTTCTTGCATTTGCTTGCCTTTTGACCCCAGCCTCTTTTCATTCCTGCAGTTTCCTTTCCTTTTATCCTACTTTTTCTCCAGAGTGTGTTTTTCTTCCACATGTCTCTTTCTGCTCTGCATGTCCTGCTGAAGATTTCTCTCTGTGTCCTCTGTGTATGCTAACTCCATGGAAGCCCTTTCTCCATATATTACTTAACATTAAAATGTTTGTTATCCCCCACAGGAAAGTTTTTTATTCCTTTACACTTTCCCTACTTTCCACGTCTAGGTGACCATATTGGACATACTTGATTCCAGTTCCTTCCCATTGGTGGGCAGCTCTGTCTCACTCCCCTGTCATGGGGACTCTCCTCTCCAAAGTGAAAGACTACGAACACTGAAGTTTTGTTTATGGAATTATCAGGGGTCCTAAATAAAGACTGCTTTTCATATTCAGGCACAAGACCCCGATTTACAACCAGACACCACGGAAGCTGAGGACAGAATCGTGCCACCCCCACCACCAAAAAAAATATATTTGTGAAGCCCTAATCTCCAATATGATGGTATTGGAGATGGGGCCATTGGGAGGTGATAAGGGTTAGATGAGTTCATGAGGACCTGTATTAGTCAGGGTTCTCTAGAGGAACAGAACTACTAGGATAGATATATACACAAGAGGCAGTTTATTACGTATTAACTTACACAATCACAAGGTCCCACAATAGGCCATCTGCAAGCTGAGGAGCAAGGAGAACCAATCCGAGTCCAAAAACTGAAGAACTTGGAGTCCGATGTTCGAGGGCAGGAAGCATCAGCACGAGAGAAAGATGTAGGCTGGGGGGCTAGGCCATCTAGTCTTCATGTTTTTCTGCCTACTTTATGTTCTAGCCTCCCAAGTATCTGGGACTATAGGCATGCACCACCATGCCTGGCTACTGTATTATGTTTATTCTTAATTTAGAGACAGGGTCTCAATATATTGCTTAGATGGGTCTTGAACTCCTGGGCTCAAACCATTCTGCTGCCACAGCCTCCTGTGTAGCTGGGACTACAGGTGTGCACCACAGTATCAGAAATAATGGATTTTTAAGTAAATGTTGTTGGAACAACCTGGAAAATGATACATTTAGAATGAATTTAGATAATACTTCATTTGTACACAGGAGTAAACTCCAAATAAACAAAGTATCTAAACATACTTGCACATACACATGCTTAGGTTTATGCATACCTACATACATATGGCCATGTAAGTACCAGAAGAAAAATGAATTAATTATTGTGTAATTTCAGTGTGGGGAAAGGACTAAGTATCACTCAAAATCCAATCAAAAATATATAAAACTTGAATATATAATTTTCTAAAAATTTGCTGGGCAAAAAGTACAATTAAAAAGTCATGAGAAATGTAGACCTGCACCACATAACAATATTTCAGTCAATGACAGACCACATATTTGATGGTGATCCCATGCGATTATGATACTGTATTTGTAGCATACCTTACCTAAGTGTGGATATGTTTAGATACCCAAATGCCACGTGTAACATGTATTACAGTTGCCTACAGTATTCATTGTGGTCACAGGGTGCACAGGTTTGTAGCCCAGGAGCAATGGGCTACAATATACAAGCCAGTTGTGCAGTGTGGGCTGTGCCTTCTGGGTTTGAGTATGTGCACTCTAGGATGATTGCACGAGGATGCATTTCTCAGGAAGTGTTCCCAGCACAGAATTGAGTAAGTAGTAGTCTCATAAGGGACTAATGTTAACACATTTTTAAAAATTGAAAATTGAAGGAAAAAATTGAAAAGCATTCATGAAGAACAAGTCCAAATGAACTGATTGTAAAAATGTGCACAACAGGAAACACAGACACCATTCTTCCCCTATCATACTGGGGGGAAAAGAGTCAAGTACCAGACAGTCCAGAGCATGAGTCATTTCAGGATGCACAGTTAACTGCCTAGTCAGCCCAGGGAAATGAGTTGAGTACTGAGTCAAACCAAGAAACACAGTTGATGACTGAGTTGATCCAGGAAGCACAGTCAATGACCAAGTTAATTCAGGAAACGCAGTCAATGACCAATCAGTCCAGAGAAAACACTTGAGTACTGAGTTAATCCAAGAAGCACAGTTGATGATGGAATTAATACAGGAAAAACAGTTGATAACTAAATCATCTCAGGGCACACAGTTAACTACTGAGTCAGTCCAGGGAAAAACAAACTGCTGTTTTCATACACTCAGAATGGAGAGGCACAAATTATTGATACACAGAATATACACAATTCTTTTAAAAATATGCTAAACAAACAAAGCCTTCAAGTCAGTCCAGGGAAAAGCATTGAGTACTGAGTCAATCAAGGGAAAACCGTTGATAACCAAGTCAATGCAGTCAAGGAAAAGTGTCAAGTACCAAGTCAGTCCAGGGGAAAGAGTCAAGCATCAAGTCAGTCCAGGGAAAAGAGTTGAGCATTGAGTCAATCCAGGGAACACAGTCAGTGACTGAGTTAATCCAGGAAACAGACTTGATGACCAGTCAGTCCAGGGGAAACAGTTGAGTACTGAATAATTCCAGGGAAAAGAGTCAGGTACCAAGTCAATCCAGAGAACATTATGGATAACTATGTTAAAAAAAAAAGTTAACAGGAACAACAAAATACTGGTGTATAGGCTATGTTCATATTTGGTTTTCCTTTTCAGTATTTAATATCACCTAAAACAGTCACTAGTGTACATATTCCTTCAAATAAAAAGTAACACCTAAGGTCTTCTTAATCCAAAATTAAATTCTCAAATT
Organism: Lagothrix lagotricha; assembly: GCA_963574225.1. Lineage (NCBI taxonomy): Eukaryota > Metazoa > Chordata > Mammalia > Primates > Atelidae > Lagothrix > Lagothrix lagotricha. The sequence goes on along the minus strand of CAUYNB010029487.1, from coordinate 20,056 downwards.
CCAGTAGATCTGATATACTTATTGACAGGAATTCCCAACAATACTATTGGAATTATGAGTTTAAATTGTGAATAATATACCAAAATTCAAAACCACAGTAAAATCACTGGTGACCTTCTGTCAAAATTCAAAATGACATGAATGTACTTAATATTTCATATTCCAATTCCAGTATCTAATATCTTCATAACAAGTACAAATGTCATTATTAGTTAAGATTTTAAATAACACATGCAAACACATGCACATTTCAATCATCCATAGTATTCCTGGAAGTTCAAATTCTGAATGACGTTCATTTGCCTCTTAACATATCCTAATTCAGATTCCAAAATGCAAATAAAACTAATAGCATACCTTGATGTACTTATTACTTTAAATTTTAAATAATACTGATGTCTTTATTAGGTTTTATGCCAATAAACAAGTAACTTTCATAACAAGCTCCGGTGCAGTGATTAACTGAAATTTCATTTTAAATCCAAAGCGTAAATGAATCAGACCACAAGTATGGTTATAATTTTTACGTTAAAATTCTAGTTAACATTAGTGTGCTTATATAGTTCATATTTTAATTCCAATTTCAGTATTCAAATAGCTCTGATTCCAAGCAATGTCATAATTATTGACACAAATTTTTCATGAAATTGTAGGTCATATTAATTTGAGTTTGATTCACTATTCAAAATCCAACTAACGGGGATTTAACAAATGATAAATGTATTCAAATTCCAAATATCCCTGGTAGAATTATCAGTCCAAATTTCAATTAAAAATCCTAAATTTAAAATGTATATAACAGCAAAGGTGATATTTAGAATATTGCTTATGTACTTATTTTTATATATTCTAATTATTAGTTTAATTTTCATGTAAAATTCTAAATCCCAAAAGTCTCTGAACAAGCACTGATACACTTTGTGGTTGAAATTTTTATAACACTGATAGTCTTAACAACTCAAAATCCAATTAAAATCCCCAAATCTAAACACCCTTTAATAAAGGACAGGTTAACTTTTTAGATTCATTACAAAAATAGCACTAGTGTAGTTATCAAATTTCAATTAAAATTGCAATGTATATACATTTCCCCAATAAGTAGCGTTATTTCACTTATCTATTCAAATTCCAAATAACACTACTTACACGTTTGATCAAATTCAAAATAATAGTGGTGTACTGAGATAATGAATTTTATAAACATGTTTGTGAAAATGTAATACTGATTAGCTAAAATTATAAATAAGTCTGCAATATTTATTTATTCAAACTCCAGATTCTCTACAGTGAAAAATTAAAAAGCAAATCAAAATACATCAATACAGTTATTACCTCATATTCAAGATAACATTGGTTTACTTGTAAGTTCCAATTCCAATAACAATTTTAGAATCCAAATAGATTTGATAGTAAGCATTACCTGATGTATGTGTTATTTAAAATTCTAAATAACATATGTGCCTTTACTTAAAATTTTAATTTATATCTGAAAGTCCAATAACTCCAATATGAAATCCTGGTGTACTTATTCACATTTTATAAATAACACTGATATATTTATTCAATTCCAATTTGTATTTAAAATTTCAAATTAACACTGGAATTTCCAATTGACAGTTCCAAATCCCAATAACACCAACAAGTTCCAATAAGTACATTTATTATTAGTTGCAAATGGAAATAACATTGGTTAATTATTAGTTCAAATTTCTTTTTAAATTTCATAATAAAGCAGATAACTTGCAATAGTGCACTAACTGGCTCAAATTCTAAATCACACTGATATATCAAACCAATTTAAATTCAAGTTAAATCAAATGTGAATTCCCATTTCTAAATAACAGTAGGGTATTTGCTATTTGAATTCCTAATTAAAATTAACAACACAAAGACCCTAGCAAGGACTGATACATATATTAACCCCAATTCCACATAACATTTGTATACTTATTAGCTCATATCTCACACCAGATTTCAATTTTCAAATATCTCTGGCAACAGATACTGTTGCAATTATTAATTAGAATTCAAAGAACAGTAATGCACTCATTTTCAAATCATAATAATTTACTTATGTGTTCTAAAATAACACTATTTTATTTATTAATTCAAATTACAGTTCAACTTCCAAAACCAAATAACTTTGATAAATACTGATATACTTACTTTTCAGATTCCATAAAATACTGTTATTTTTATTTGTTCAAAATTTATAAACAAAATAACTCCTAAAACAAGTACTGGTGCATTTATTAACTCAAATTCCAGATCATAATGGTGAAGTAAGAATTCAAGAAAGCATAGAGCATTAAGAACACAGTCAATAAGAATTATATTAATTCTCAACACAACACATCCTCATTATAGTGTTTATGCCTGTATTACTCCATGGCAACAAGATGGTTTGTGAAAAAATATTCTTTTGTGTTAAATTGTATTATAATTCCTAATAGTGCCTCTTTGATTGATACAACATAAACATAGTTAATATACATACTTTCTTACTAATTTAAGAATTATCAATAATTAAATTTCATTTAATTGACCAAGTTGTTAGTTACCAGTACTTACTAGTTGCTTATTTTATGGAATACATATTCACATTTAAAATATAACTATTAAATTGTAAATTTTTGAATAAGTACTTTGTTTTTTAAGGATAAAATAATGTTTGAGTGTTTAGTAAGAAGAATAAGAACTCAGAATAAGTTTTTTTGGGCAGCTAGAATTTTATTTTTGTTAATAGGATGTATAAAATACCAAAAAACTATTGCAAGATAAGAATTGGATCTAAGTAGAATAAATATCTTATGATATAACAAATTATAGTTTCTTATTTTCGTCTTACAGAACAGTGAAAGACATTTATTTTGCCCCCCTCTAGCTTTGCTAAATGTATTATCATAGTACAGGAAACAACTTAGAGCTCCTGTCATTCTATTAAGAAAATTTAACTTTTTTTAAAAATAAATTTTATCACAAAAAGTACTTGCATTATAACTTTTATTTCTAATTTAAGGAAATATGCTCTTAAATGGTCATTAATCCTAAAATCATTTTAACATTAAGCGAATTAAACTCATTGAATCAATAAACTGACATTTATTCATTTATTTTAAAGGCTCTATGTGAGAAGAATTATTTCAACAAAGAAATAAATACTAAAGAAACTCCAAAATGTTGAACAGGTTTGTTTTAAACAAAAACCTCTCAATAATTTCTGTTTCACCTTAATTCCTTAATTTGCCAAGTTTCTTTGTATATATCAAACAATTAATAAAAACGTATTATATATACATATTAAATTATCAGTAAAATATTTAAAAATAACATTTTTTCATACTATATAGCTCTTATACATACAAACTACTGTATTTAATATATATGCTATAGGTACAGGTATATTTCTATTTAGATACTTTCTATCATTAAATATTATCTGAATGTAAGATAAAAAGGTTTCTAAACAGAGTTTAAAATTCAATCAGATTTGAAAGATAAGTGATAATTCCTGTAGGCAAGGGCATGGGTTGAAGAAACCTTTAGACAGCAAACTGGGCCTACAATGTAACCAATTTAAAAACTAAAGTTAATTTATATTTAGAATTTCTCTGATAAGACTCTCACTCAGGGCAATCTTAGCAGATTTGAGGCTTGGTATCTGCTTCTGAAGCCGGGAGACAGAATCCTTTAGTTCATCGTTCTCTTCCATCACTTTGTTCACTGAACTTAGGAGCAACCAACCAGCTTCATTATGTTCCTTGGTTCTCCACATATGGTCAGAGGTATTATGTATAGAGTCACTAAACTCCTTGCCTTTCACCAGCAGTGAATCAGGAATGTCAAATGCATTTATTTTGCATAGCTCTCTAAACAGTTCATGCCAAGGAGTATCAGTGTTCTCTATACTCTTAGAAGTAGAGTCCTTAGCATTTTGGGGTCGAATCATATTAAGCAGCCAACTCCAGAAACCCCAAAACGAATGAAAGAACACCATCCTTAATATTCTGTTTCTCTAGAACCACTCATGGTACTGAAATCTTTATTATTCAGTGTTCTCTGTAGGAACAGAAATAATAGGAGATATAGATATATATATATATATATATATATATATATATATATATATATGTATATATGAAGGGGATTTTATTAAGTATTAACTCACATGATCACAAGGTCCCACAATAGGCCATCTGCAAGCTGAAGAGCAAGGGGAGCCAGTCCAAGTCCCAAAACTGAAGAACTTGGAGTCTAATGTTTGAGCGCAGGAAACATTCAGCACAGGATAAAGTTGTAGGCTGGGAGGCTAGGCCAGTCTAGTCTTCTCACGTTTTTCTGCCTGCTTTATATTCTAGCCTGCTGGCAGCTGATTAGATGGTGCCCACCTAGATTAAGGGTGGTTCTACCTTTCCCAGCCCATCACATGTTAACCTCGTTTCGAAACACCCTCAGGGACACACCCAGGAACAATACTTTGCATCCTTCAAGCCAATCAAGTTGATACTTCCTATTAACCATCCCAGGGCCCAAGCTTCATGATGGGATTAGTGGCTGATAAGAAGAGGAAAAGGATCTCTCTCTCTCTCTGTCTCTGTCTTTCTCTCACCACCCCACACTAACCATTTGAGAACACAAAGAGAGGTGGTCTTCTGCAAACCAGAAAGAGAGCCCTCACTGGGAACTGATTTAGCTGAAATCTTGATCTTGAACTTTCAAATGTCTGTTGTTTATGCCACCCAGTCTGTAGTAGGTCTTTTTTAATTCAGTTTTTTGTTTTGTTTTGTTTTGTTTTTTGCTGTTGTTGTTTGTTAGTTTCTTTTTTTATAGCCGCCCTAGCTGACTAAGACACATACCTCAAAGCCTCTGACCTACGCCCACTACCCTGGCATTACAAAGTCACTGTTTCATAACATTGTGACCCAGGATAATATTTTCAGTTCCATTAACACATGTTTATAAACTGAAAACTCTTATATCTTTCTTTTCACAATATTCTAAAAACCAAGTGGATATGTTCTCAAATTGTTTATGGTCAAAAGGGAAAAAAATAGGAAGTGGTTTATCTTGTCAAGGACAGAAAACACTACAGTGAAAATTTACTAAGTAGTGTTGGTGTTTGAAAGATATATTTTGTTATTGTTGTTTTTTCTGTTTTTTTTTTTGTTGTTGTTTGTTTGTTTGTTTGTGAAACAGAGTCTTGTTTTGTTGCCCAGGCTGTAGTGCAGTGGTGCAATCTTGGCTTATTGCAACCTCTACCTCCTGGATTCAAGTGATTCTCCTGGGCAGCTGGGACTAAAGGCATGCACCACTACGCCCACTGTAACGTTTTTGTATTTCTTAGATTTCTGTAAAGTTGTATACAAAGGAAACTTAAGAACGAGGACACCATCATTGGTAAAAACTGACTAATTCCATAGGCTGTAGCAGAACAATTTATGCTAGACTGTTTTCCCCATTTTTCAATCTGTCTTTAAGGTAGTGAAAATAGGCAGGATTCTATAATTAGCTTTTTAGTCATATGATGAAACTAAGAAGGCATTGGGCCTGGCGGTGCAGAGAGACCTTTCCTCTTAGTGGTAGTAAAAAAATGAAATTTGTTTTTCATTAAAAAAAAAGATCTTAATTGTGTGGTTTTCTGGTTAATTGAAAGATCCTAAAAGAGGATTGTGGTGCCATTGCCTGATATTTGTTTTAATTAACTTTAATACGAGTTGAAATTGTGATCAAAGATTTAGCTTTATCCAAGAAAAACAGTTCTTTATTCCTAATCCATTTCATTTCAGTCCAACCAATTAAACCTGGCAAAGAGACAAGGGCATTAGCTGTTAATTAAACAGGGGAGTCCCAGAATGCAAAATTTAATGCATTCTACTTCTGTTCTATGCTTCCAAGTTACCACCACATTTTTATTCATCAACTCTTATAATCCCATAGGACATTTGACATTCCCAGATAGTTCTCCTTTAAAGTGCTTGATGGGATTTTAAATGTCAGTCAAATATTCATAATTTTAAAATTGTATTTAGAACAGAAGGATTGAATCCTAAACTCTGTTGGATTTCAGTAACTGTAGTTGTCTCAAAAAATACAAAACAATTTTCTTGACTTCTATTTCAGACAAATTAGAGTGAAATATAACTTGCTGTAATTATGTTTGAAGTTTGGCTCAACCATAGATAAGCTAAGAAAATAATTATTTTTAAAAGTTAAAGTTAAGGGAAAGCTGAATGACATTTGTTTAAAAGCCATTTTTAAAACTTCAGCAAAAATTCTCAAGGACTTAAGGACAGTTGCTGCACAAACTTTCCTTGTGAAAGGGATTGAGAAAGATTTCAACCAACTCTTCCGGGTGCCGTGACTCATACTGTGTGAATGCAAACTATTTCAGACTCAAGTCAACTGATATTGAAGTGCTTTTGAAGTTTAAAGTGCTTTACTGATGAGTACAAAACATCAAATGAAATCTTCCAGGCAAAGCAAATCATATGTTCAAAACCAAATGCTTAGGCGAGCTCTCTGAGGTATTAGCATCTTAGATGTTAAGAGGAAAAAATTCATCAAAAAAGGTTTCATCTGATGCATCTCCTACTTGCAAATAGCTATCACTGATACTTTTCAAAGGTGTTAGTTATTTTGAAAAACCTAGTTGAGGAGGAGAGTGAAAATGTATGTTTTAGACAATATTCAAGTCATGTCTAAAATGCTTTAGTCAAGTCTACAAATAAATGCTGCTCCTGCTCTGGATGAAAACATCATGTCGGGCAAACATTAGGACAGAATAGGCCTTTTTAAAAAGATTTTTTTTTCTAGGTGTTTTTGGGCCAAGTTGCCCAATTATCAGAGAGCAATGACGATTACTGTAGCTAGGTTTACTTTCCACGGCAGTGTTATCCATGGCGACACAACCTCCCCAGAAGGCATTTGGCAAAGCAATCTCATGCCTTCAAACCGTGAAGGCCAAGACCCCTGGCCCCTAAAGGTTTGCTGAAAAATCACTGGCATGAGGCAAATTGACTAATAGGAGAAAAGGCATACAAATATATTTAATGTGTATAGACAGGAGTCTTCAGCATGAAGACTCAACCATGAGGTTTGAAGTTTATGCACCATCTTGAGGTTATAGAAAGAGTGGAGGCTTGGATCCTTGTGAAATAGGTGATGGGAGCGGGAGAAGAAGAATTCTATTGTGGGGCAATAAATGATTTCTAGGGAGAATGAATGCATGGGAAACAGAGATTAACTTGTAATTCGTTTTCTTTTGAATGTAACTGATTCTTAGAGAGAGTCATCTGGAAAAAGGGTCTGTTCAGGTGTGGTCATATGTTGGTCATCTTTCCAGCAATGGGTAAGGAGATAACAGGAGAGAAACAAGAACAATTGTTCTCCTTGGTGGGTGAGTCCGAGCCTTATGTAGATAGGAAGAAAAGTTTTTTGCAGCACTTGTTGATCTCTAAGGGCTTTTCATTAAAAATACTCATTATATCAGGGAGCCCTATTTTTGGGTGAAATATTTTGATTTCCTTCAGAACCTTAGTATGGTGTGGCTGCACTTGTTGCAAGTTGATGAACTGGAAGAAAATGCCTGGGTGCTGAGTCTGTTACCTCTCGGCTAAGGGAGGTCCCCAAAAGCAGATGGGACCTCAATCCTGGCCAGTGTCCAGACTCTCGATACTATCAGGAGAAGAAATTCAAGGAAGAGTCAAAAAAAAAAAAAAAGGCGAAAGTATGGAGATTTATTGCAAAGCAAAGTGTACACACTAAAGAAAGGTGAGTGCAGGTGTACTTAAGAAAGTGAGTCATGCATAACAGCATTTGGGGCTGCTGCCTTTATGGCTTTCTTAAATCAAGAGGAGGAATATTCATGAAGATTTATGGAAAAAGGGGAAATTTCTCACAACTGTGGTGCCTCCCAGTTTTACACCAAATATAGGTGTTCCCGGATCTGTCATGGTGCTGGTGGGTGTGTGATATAGTATATTAATGAGTGTATAATGAGGTCCGAGGTGAAACCTAGGTCAAATCCAGCATCATGTTAGGTCTACTTGGTCTTAGCCAGCTTGGTCCACATCCTGTTTTGTAGGTTCTTATAGGCCCCTAGCTTATGCAGCTATTTCAGCAGTTTCCTTTTGCTAATCATGTGAAACTGCTGCCTGGAATTTTCTTTTCTCCTGTTACCACCCTGTATCTTTCCTGTCTCAGGCCCATCAACATTTCCACACTGCTCAGCCTCAAAGAGGTTACCTTCAAGAGGAGGAAAAGACCTGCACCAACAAATGCCGGAGAGACATAGGTGGGAATTGAGAGTCGTAAGTTGGAGGTCATCAGCTCCATATGCAAGCATAGTCTGAATCCTGATGGTGCCAGTTTCTGCTTGGAGAAACTTGGATCAAGTTTCTGACTTGATCTCACTGGACTTCAGTGTGCTCACTATACAACAAGGATAGTAATAACCACCTCATAAAACTATGGGCATTTGTTCATGCACAAGGGTAGAGGCACAGCATAAAGTGGTGGTTAGGATTATAGGGTCTGGAGGCTGACTGAGTGGGACTCCTCAAGCCTTCCCTCCAAGGCTCTGTGCTTTAGCATCTCTGCTCTAGAGGACATGTGTAAATGGGGACAGTGACTGTTGTTACCCTGTGGGCCTTAGTAAATCGTGTGCATGAAATATTTAGCATAGTAACTATCCCACTCTAAATTTACAATGTATTTTATCTGAATGACAAATAAAAATGATTTCTGGCTGGGCGTGGTGGCTCACACCTGTAATCCCAGAACTTTGGGAGGCTGAGGTAGGCGGATCACTTGACATCAGGAGTTCGAGACCAGCCTGGCCATCATGGTGAAACCTCGTCTCTACTAAAAATCCAAAAATTATCTGGGTATGGTGGTGCACACCTATCATCCCAGCTACTTGGGAGGCTGAGGCAGGAGAGTCTCTTGAGCCTGGGAGGCAGAGGTCACAATGAGCCGAGATTGCACCACTGCACTCCAGCCTGGGTGACAGAGCAGAGACTCTGTCTGAAAAATAAATAAATAAAAATGATTTCTGAAGGGCAATAAGGAAATTTTAAGTAAGGGTTAAGGACATTCACAGAAACTCCCAATGTATTTCTCTATCAATATTCCAGAAGGAATTTATAATCAAAGGACTAAGAAATTCAGAGATGGTACCATTTTCAACAGATGGAGAAGTGGGAATAGTAAAAACAGACAATTGTAGTAGATACGATATGTTTAACTTACCAGCCTTTATTCAAGTGATTACTGTTAGGGATGGAAACATGTTCTATTAATTGAGGAAATGTTGATTAAGGGCCTGCTTTGTGCTTCACCATTTATGTTTCTGTGTTAGAAACTAGGGATATAAAAATAATGTGTTCTCCCTAAGGGAATGTATTTTAAATTGTAAGAGGTGTCAAGACATTCAGAATATTAGGACAGGAGTCAAAGGAGAGCTATATATTGACCTTCTAATAGATGCTCCAAGGTAGACTCTTCTGTCCTCTCTGCCAACTCCCTGACTCCTTCCCCAGGATGGAGGACTTGGATAGGGTGGGATCACAGGAAAGGCTGTGGCAGGGGTAGGGGGAGCTGGAAGGCAATGGTGCCCTCAGCCTTTCCTCTTCTCTTCCTGCTCTTGGCTTGTTTTTTTCTTGTTTTTTTTTTTTTTTTTTTTTTTTCTCCCAATTGAATGAGGTGAGTGAAGGCCTGTGGGACAGAGGTGGAGACCTCTTAGGTGTCTGTGTCAGTCAAATGGTGTCCTCTCCATGTTCCAGCCTAAATGACTAGACAATGGATAGGATAATAAATCCAGACTCCTCTTCTCTTCCCAGACTCCTATGTCCTTTTTGCTCTGATACAACAAAGCAAGAAAGTTGGTCTTGTGATGTAAGTTATTCTGAGTTATAAAGGTTATTGTATTCATTCACTAGGGCTGCCTTAATCAAATAACACAACAGAAATGTATTGTTTCACAGTTCTTGAGGCTTGAAATCTCCGGTGTTGGTGGGGGCTGGTTCCTTCTGAGGGGAATGAGAATGAATATGTTTCCTGACTCTCTCTTAGCTTCTCATGGTTTGCTTGCAACCTTTGACATTTCCTTGGCTTGTAGATACATCAGCCTCATTTCTGCCTTCATCTGCACATGGCGTTCTTCCTGTCCCTTTACATACTCTTGCCTCATGCATATCTGTCTCAGTGACCAGATTTCCCCATCTTAGAGGGACATCAGTCCCAGTGGATTAGGGCTCACCCTAATGACCTCATTTTAACCTGACTACCTCTGTCATGACCCTGTCTCCAAATAAAGTTACATTCTGAGCTAACAGGAGTTAGGACTCCAACATGTGGATTTTTGATGTGCACAATTTAACTCATAACAGCAACCAATAGTGAAAGTCTAGACAGTGATATCGTTATTTTAAAAATGGGATAAGAAGAGAAGGAGATATTATAAGTACTTTCATGTATCATAACAGCAGATCATTATATTGAGTTGATAAAATTGTATAAAAGTATCAGTAGAAAGGTATCATTTGGTAATGTGGAGGCAATTACTCAAAGAAATAAAGGCAGAAATGGTGGTGAGATTTTGCTTTTGAGAATTGGAACTGGAGCTGGAGATACTGAGTTCAAAAACTTTTGGATCTGATTCTAAAATCTGTATTATAACATTTATATTAGTGGATCTCATATATTTCTTCTCAAATTGTATGTACCTTCTTGTTTAGATAAATTTCATTTTTAATGAGAACTTAGATAAAAACTAATTAAATCAATCATCAATTAAAAATCTAAGGAAATTTATAGGAAAAGCAACATGTTCAACTTTATAGCTAGCAGTGCCCAGTGTATCAGTGTATCATCAGTGCTGTAACAAAGTATCATAAACTTAGTGGCTTAAAATAACACAAAGTCATTATCTTAAGTGCTAGAGGTCTCATCACTGCTGTAACAAAGTATCACAAAGTTAGTGGCTTAAAATAACACAGTCTTTATCTTACAGTGCTGGAGGTGAGAACTCTCACTGTGCTAAAATCTAGGTGTCTGCCAGATGTAATTTCTTCTGGAGGCTCAAAGGGAGATTTGTTTCCTTGCTTTTTCCAGCTTCTATAGCCATTTGCATTCCCTGGCTTGTGGCTCCCTTCTCTATCAAAGTAAGCAGAATAGCATCTTCAAATCTATCTCTGACTTTCACCCTTTCCTGCCTGCTTCTTTCACTTACAAGGACCTTGTGATTACATTGGCACAATGGGCTAATCCAAGATCGTCTCCCATCTCAGGATCTTTAACTTAATCACATCTGCATACTCCCTTTTGCCATGTAAGAAAACATATTTGCAGGATGTAGGGATTAGGATGGGGATATATGTAGGGATCTTTATTCTGCCTACCGTACTTAGTAAAAAACAAAGGCTGTTTTAGATTGGATGTACAACAGACAAAGACAATAGAGAACAGCAAATATTCTGGTAAAGAAAAGCCATGGGTTCCATAATTCTCCCAGCAATACTAGTGAGCGCCTTTTCCAGTGGGGACCTACTATTAAGTCTCTTGACGAAAGCAAATAGAATGTGGCAAGGTTGAACTACTGATCAGTATGCCCTTGAAACCCTTGGAGTTATGCTTAAGTAATGTTATATCAAGGTGGGCAGAGGAAAATTATTTCTCTAAGCCAGAGGATGAATGGTAATTGATAGAATTCCACATAGAAATTGTGAGCATGTGAAATTTGATTAGTTATTTTTAACTTTGCACAATGTTATTTATCTAACATTGTGAACTTTTAACTTTGCAAAATGTTACAAGGAAAATCTTTGAGTTTTAGTTTCCAATGTTATTAAAATTGAATAATTTAAAATGCAGACTCTGACAGAATAACTTAAATGAAAGAAAAATAAAATTATACATAATTTAATCAATAGATTTGAGAAGAAGGGAACATTTTAATGTTGAGGATATCAAATAGGCACCCAGTGGACTGAATTATCTATGTGGTAGAATGAGATTCAACACCACTGACCCCCGCACCTGGAGAGATGCTTATTAGATGCTAATAACAAAGTCAGTGATTTTTCCTACTATTTTCAATGCTATCCTCAGGCTTTAGATTTAAACTTCATGATAACTTCAATTAAAAAGGAAATATCTACTAATTTCTCAATTAAATGGCCTTTATATGAGTCTTATATAGTCACAGGGACAATTACATACAACTTGATGTCAAAGTAAGGCAAACCAAGAAGTTAAAAAGAAGTCTTATGGTTCATGTTCGTAAAATCACCTATTGGACCATTTTTCTAATTGAGATTTAAACAGAAAAATGTATGTGTTGACTTACTACTTGCATGTTTATTTCTGTAAGAGATAAAAACCTTAGAAGTAATAATTAAAACCATTCTGGAGTTTTCTTTCAGCAGGTACCAAAGCTATCAGTTGCATGATCTTAACCAAAATGAAATTCATGCATAACATTCCCTGTTTATACCAATGTAGGAAGAAAAAGATTTCTTCTCCCCCATGTCAGTTTTTGTAGATAACAAACATTTAACCACAAAAGGAAAGCATGCTCTCTACAGAGGGCTAATTAAACACCATAGTAATAAGATAGGAAAGGTTGTTTCAGGTGAGTGAACCCAGCTCCAGTCATGGAAGAAAGAAAAAGAAGCCCTTGATTTCCATGGTTGGAAGAGGCACAGTTGGCAGCGGAAACCCTCAGGATGTCCTAAGGAAAGTTTTCCTCTCCAGCTCTTAAATCAGCCATGTTGTCTTTATACGTTAAAGCCCTTGCTATTTACACAGTGCTGTTTACACTATTTATTCCTGAATGCTGCACCTTGCGTTTATCCCTCTGAGGAAGGATCAGCCCTTCCAAGCTAACTACCCCCAATTTCTTGGTGACCGCTCATCCTTTAGTGCCTCCTAAGTCAGATTTACTTAATGTCATTCATCAGTCTTGCAACACTCACATGGCATTTACTTGGCTAACGATTTTATTGGAACTTCATAATTAGCAAGAAAAAAATAGAAACATTAAAATAGTGCAAATCTATAGCAATGAAATGCTTAGCATGCTGTTAATGCTGCAGAGAATCTTAAAACTAAATTGAATCTGGCCTCATGGCACTTAGGTTGTGAGAAGCACTGCTTGCATTTAAATATTTTGCTACACGTACATACAGGAAACATGATTTTGATGTTTGTTAAATAGGAATTAATTTTTCTTATATAACAGAACAAAGCCCTCCCTATTTTTTCACAATCAAGTTGTTGATTTCTAATTAGACTAAATGTAAGGTGAAACATATTCAACATATCCAAAACACATTTTAATAAATTCAGCAAATTGTCAAGATCCATATATTTATTTCAGACTTTTTTAAAGACAATTTTAATTTAATATTCTATGAAATTCAGTTTAACTGTTAGTTTAGTTTTGAAATTCAGAAGTCAATTTGGAAAATGGAAATGTTTATCATTTGTTGCATTTTGTCCTGATCTCAGAAAATTATGTATATGTTTTCCTATATATCCTTCCATATTTATCATTAGATGAGCAAATCATAAAAACACACAAAATATATGTAACTTACCTGTAATCCCTTTAGTAAAACATTTCATAATTTTCAGAGAATTCAGAATTATTGATAGTGAGTATTCTTCTTCATGAAGCAGTGTCTTCTGTTTCATATTGAATGCAGCAGACTCAGGCATAACTATGATTTATCAATGGCATATTTTTAAGGCTACATGCCTGTAGTCCCAGCTATTTGGGAAGCTGAGATGGGAGGATCACCTGAGCCATGGGAAGTCAAGGCTGCAGTGAGCTGTGATTGCTCCATTGCACTCCAGTCTGGGAAATAGAGTGAGACCCTGTCTCAGAAAAAAAGAGGAATATGGTACATGAGGCCATGAACTAGAGCAAAAGGAGCACTCGTGGCCAGAGATAGGAACATTTGATGTTAAGATGTGTGAGATGAAGGCCTCCCAAGTGATGACAAGAGCAAAGGTAGGAAATGTGTGGAGCAGTCAATGTTTGGAGATACCAATGGTCAAAGCAATAATGTCATCATGGGTATTTATTCTGTAAAGGAAAATATTAAAAGAAGTGAGAAGATGGAAAGAGGAACATGACAGAGGGCCAGGAACTCATGAACAAACAGGGGAGATTAAGGAAGGGTGAGCGGTTAGCTGGTGGCTAGAGAGGAGAAGTGATACCAATTAGGTATGAGAAGTATAATCAATATGGCATTATCTTATTTCATTAGTGTTGAAAAGAAATGAAATTTACCTGATACAGCACCATATCACACTAAATACTTTTTCTGAACTGCTTTGGTTCCAGATTCTTATTGAAGTAAAACATAAATCTACATATGGGTGTTAAGGGATAATGTATGATTGTGCGGATTATATGTTTGTCAGATACATTTTGAGATGGCATTGTAATTCAGAAGATTCTTTCTCAGCTGCACTGCATTTCCATCAGGGAAAATGCCAGCCCTTGGAATAAGAGTGTGTCTTATAGAGACACAATGTAGTTGCTAAAGCAAAGTGATTATAATTGAATTGTGGTTCTTTCTCCTGTAATTTGAGTAGTACCGTTTTGTGTTGATGTAATAAAATCTGAATCTTTGTTAAGTGATGGCTTCAACATGCACAGGTCATATGACATTTTAAATATTTCATTGTATTTTCAGTTTTGACTTTTAGTTAACTGAACTTGGCCCTAGAACTACTATTTTATCTTTAGCTTCTTTTTTTTTTTTTTTCTTTCTTAAAGACAGTAATCAAATGTGCTTCTCTTTTAAGGGACATATATGTCAAGAGTTTTGAAGGACGCTGCAGTAACTAGTTTGGATGCCACTGGCATTAAAATCCAGCATGTATTTTTGCTGGATGTGACTTTCAGAAAAAGATCTTATAACTTGCTACAGTTCCAAAGCCATTATACAATATACAATCATGTATCACTTAATGATGGGATATTCTGAGAAATATTTCCTTAGATGATTGCATTGTTGTTCAAACATCATAGGTTGTAAGTAAACAAACCTAGATGGTGTAACCTACCACACATCTAGGCTACACAGTATATAGCCTATTCTAACAAAGCTGTAAAGCTCTACAGCATGATATTATACTGAATACTATAGGCAGTACTGAATACTAACTCAACATAAGTATTTATATATCTAAATAAATTTAAAGAGGAAAAAGATACAATAAAAATATAATATAAAATATAACAAATGGTACACCTGTGTAGGGCACTGACAAGAAACCATGAATGGAGCTTGCAGACGTGGGAGTTGCTCTGGGTGAGTTAGTGATGGAGTGGGAGTGAATGTGAAGACCATTACTGTACACTACTGCAGACTTTATATAAACACTGCACACGTAGGCCCTACTAAATTTATTTTTAAATATGTTTATTACTGTAACTTTTTTTTACTTTATATGCTTTTAGATTTCTGAAAACTTTTTGACTCTTGTAATAGCACTTAGCTTAAAACACACATTGTATGGTCATACAAAAATATTTTTTCTTTATATCCTTATTCTATCATATAAGCTTTTTTCTACTTTTAAATTAATTTGTTTACTTTTTAAAATTTTTGTTAAAAATGAGGACGCAAATGCACCCCAGTAGTCTAGGCCTATACTAGAGTCAGGATCCTCAGTGTTACTGCCTTCCACCTCCACATATGGTCCCACTGGAAGGTCTTCAGGGACAATAACACATATGGAGCTGTCATCGCCAATGCCTTTTTCTACAATACCTTCTGAAAGACCTGCCTGCTGCCGTTTTACATTTTGATATATATATATATATATATATATATATATACACACACTCATATATGTATATATCTGTATACATGTAGAAGCAGAAAACTTTAAAGTAATAGTAAAAATATATAGAATAATAAATATATAAACCAGTAATGTAGTTGTTTATTATCAAGTATTATGTGCTACACATAATTGTATTCATTGTTTTATAACACTGGCAGCACAAGTTTTTGGGTTTTTTTTGAGGTGGCATCTCGCTGTGTCACCAGGCTGGAGTGCAGTGGCTTGATTTTGGCTCACTGCAACCTCTGCCTCCTGAGTTCAAGCAATTTTCTTGCCTCAGTCTCCGGAGTAGCTGGGATTACAGGCACATGCCACCATGCCCTGCTAATTTTTGTGTTTTTAGTAGAGATGGGGTTTCCCCATGTTGGTCAGGCTGGTCTTGAACTCCTCCGCTCAAGTAATCCACCCACCTCAGCCTCCCAAAGTGCTCGAGTTACAGGCGTGGGCCACTGCACTCAGCTGCAGACGATTTCTTTACACCCCCATCACCATAAATACATTAGTAATGCCTTGTGCTGTCGTATTACAAAGGCTGACATCACTAGGCCACAGTCATTTTTCAGCTCCATCATAGTCTTATGGGACCACCTCTATATATGCAGTCTGCCATTAACCAAAATTTTGCTATGCAGCATAAGACCATGATTGATCAAGATCAGTTTTTTGAAAATGTAACTCCTTCCTCCTAATAGAATAATCTTTATAACACTGGAATTGAAAATCCTTTTTTGTATGATGGAATATAGTAACAGAAAACAGAATCCCTACTTTACTGCTAGAGAGATCATTTGACTGCTAGAAAGATTATTTTTCAAGATCATTTGACCCTTATGGAACACTCTTAAAATTGTAAGCATATAGCACCTACATTTTGCTAAGAGCTCCAATTTTGCAAGTGTGCATAAAAAATCCTCTGTTTCTTCCTAAGTCAAAGAATAGAAGATAGGACCCTGGAGTGTCTGAGAGATACTCATTCTACGTGTGCCAGGTGCTTAGTGCCATTGCAGCTGGTTAGAAGGAAGTGAACTTGTGTTCTTTTTCCATCAAGTGATTCTGGAATTTCTATGAAGACAACAAGTGACCTGGAGACCCCAGTAGTTACTGAAGAAATCTGGGCTCTCAATCATCTGCTACTATTGACTCCAGTCTATTCCAGAACTAGGCATTTAGCCTCTATTGTGAATACTCTCCTCACTGGCAAAGACAAGGGGGTGGGTAATGATTACCTAAATTTCAGAGCTATCTGTAAGAATAATTTATGGCCATGTGTGGTGGCTTGCACATATAATCCCAGCACTTTGGATGGCCAAGGCAGGCAGATCACTTGAGGCCAGGAGTTCAAGACCAGCCTGGCCAATGTGGTGAAACCCTGTCTCTACTAAAAATACCAAAATTAGCTGGACATGGTGGTGGACACCTGTAATCCCAGCTACTTGGGAGGCTGAGGCAGGAGAATCACTTGAACGCAGGAGGCAGAGGTTGCTGTGAGCGGAGATCACGCCACTGCACTGCAGCCTTGGGCAGAGAAAGTTGATATACCTAAGGTGAATACTGTTTCTACCTGTACCACATCTCGGATAGTCTAAACTAGGGATTCTCAAAGTGTGGTATTTGAACCAGCAACATTAGCATCTCTTGGAAACTGGATAGAACTGTAAATTCTTAGTCCCCACCCAAGACCTATTGAACAGAAACTCTACTAGTGGAGTTCAGCTATCTGCATGAACAAACCTCCAAGAATTATGATGCGTAGTCAAGTTTGAGATTTGTGACTGTAATCCAGAGGTCAGCAAACTTTTTCTGTGAAAGGCCACATGGTAAACCCTGTCAGCTTTGCAGGCAGTATGGTCTTCACCTCAAGTACTCGACTCTGCTGTTTTAGCCTGAAAACAGCTATAGACAGGACATTAATTATTGGGTTTGGCTGTGTTCCAGCAAAACTATATGAAAAAAGCAGCTGGATTTGGTCAATGAGACATAGTTTGCTGACCCCTACTCTAAAACACTTCGTACTAATTTTAGACCAATTGGGCTTGTTTTTTGTGAGTTGATTGAAAGCATTCATCTACATATGTTATTTTTAAAAATAGATTCTCTTTATATAAAACATATGTCTTATTCCTGAGTACACATTAAAAACATCATTTTTTATATTTGAATCTGTAAGTTTCGTGTGTAAATAGAAAAGGAGATGCTTATAAAATTAATTTAATTTTATTATAATTAAAATTAAAATTATTCCATAATATATTAAGATATTCACATAAAATGTTAATATCCTCTTTAAATATCATTACTAACACATAATCAACAAAATCTTACCATGGATTTTATTACACAGTTTAGCAGTTTTTTTGCATATCATAGTCTTTGTAGTATAATAAACAAATTTTAACATCTCTAAGCACAGGAGAAGATCGTTGCCCTTACTTTACAGCTAATAAATAGTTGATCATTTCAGAAATCGGGCATTGGGAGCTGTGTGAACATGAGCCATTCATCATGACAGATGCCCCTGATCACATAGATAAGTGATATCCAGCAATTGGAACTTATAAAATGTATCAGTCAGAGATCTGATTGGTTCTGCAAACTTAGATGACTCATTTTCCAGTATTTTCAAGTTGCAGCGCCATGTTTTCATACATGTCATTTTTGATTTACCGTTAAGCATGTTCTGGTAAATTGTTTCTCTCGACTGCTCCTGCAGTGTTTTGAACTGGTGCCATAGTAGATTTATTTTCTTCCCTTCAGTATAGACAGATATATGTACTTATTTCTAAACCTCATCAGCTGCGACTAAGTACCAGGAAGCAACACCTAAGTGAGTGAAAGCAGTTTCAAGTTCTTCTTTGATAGGCTTTTGGAGTGAGTTTGCAATCTCCTTGCTTTTCTAGCCAGGGCGATTTGACCAGGTTCTCTCTTCCCAACCATTCTCCTTTGGGCTGTAATACTGTTTTGCCAAACACAGAAACACTAATGTAGATAGCTCACGCTTACAGTTTCTAGAAATTTTTCTCATACAAGGAAGCTTTCTTAAAATGTATAAATCTCTTTTTTCTAAATCCACAAACAAGATTTAATAATATACCATATATACATTGTAATACATATTGTAAATATTTGCATATGAATATACACAATATATAGTATATGTAAACCATTTTATATATCCTTGCATTTCTTGAAATCAGAGCTAATGAAAAACAGTTTAAGTACAATGATAGAATTTATAGATAAAAGAAAAAATTCTTCCATCTATTAGGTGGTCCCTTTGTTGAAAGTTTCTTTTACTGTGTAGAAGCTTTTGAACTTCATGTTACTCCGTTTGTCTCCTTTGCTTTTGCTGCCTGTGCTTTGGACGCCTTGCTTAAAAAATCTTTGCCTAGACCAGTGTCCTCAAGTATTTCCCCACAGTTTTCTTCTAGTAGCTTCATAGGATCTGGTGATAAACTACGAGCATGCAGATGTGACTCCATTCACCAGTGCTGTGGACTGAGGCTGGGAGGACAGAATGCTTTGTGTTTTCACAAGTTTTCTTATGCAAAGTTGGTTTGATGACAGTGGCCTCCTAAGAATGAACTTTCATCAAAACACTGAGGTCTCCAACCAAGAAGACAATAAAGACACTCCTTTATGTTGGAGTCTTCAGTACCACATAAAATGTGCAAATTAGCAACATTTCTGTCTGAGTATTGAGCTACTAGATTCAATGCTGGAATATATGATTTTATTTGTTTTAATATTTAATGGAGAAGATACATTTGTGCCTGTAAAGGAATCACCTCATGTATCTAATTAAGTATTAGGAAAATGGGCTCATTTCTTTCTAAGTGGAAATATATTGACATATAGGGGAAATGCCATAATATGGGACAATAAGATGGATAATGCTGTATTAACAAATATAATAAAATGAATAATGTAATATGAAGAAAAATATCAAGAGATAGAATTAACTTTAAATACAGGGCAGATTTTTTTTTTAAGAAAATCAGTAGTACATATTATTCTTTTGAGTCCTTCAAAGGTGCTTAAAGTAAATGTAAATTTGAATACTCAGATTTACCCGTTAGTCCCATTATTGCTTCTCAGAATGAAGACTTCCCAAAGGCGATCATTGAGGAACCAGAATTTCAGCTATATCCAGCCTAAAGAAGTAGGGCAATCAGTAGATAAGGGGTTTGTCAAT